>VWPU01012578.1:0-49436 GCA_013398955.1 Callaeas wilsoni
CTCGGGGCTGGGCGTGCGGCTGGCGGGGGAGGCGGCTCCCGGGGGGCGCGGGAAGGCGAGCCCGGGCTCAGCGGCCGGCACGGCGGCGGTGACCCATGAACAGTCGCCCCGGGGTTGCGATATCTCCTCTCGGCAGTAGTTAGACTCAGATATATTCATTCCAGCTGGACAGCACTTTGTGTCCGACCCGACCGGGTGCCGGAGAGAGAATCGGGTCCTGCCGCGTCCCACCGGGTCCAGCACCGCCGAGCAGCCGCCCGCCGTTCGCCTCCCTCGCCTGCCTTCGGGGGACTCGGGCTCGCCTGCGTTTGTTTTGGTTTCTTTTCTTTTTTTTTTCCTCTCTTTTTTTATTTTTTTCCCCCCTTTCCCCCCAAAAAAAACTTTTGGGATGATGCTGGGCTGGAAGGGGCAAAATATAGCCGGGCTGGACCAATCAGCGGGGCGAGGGGAGGAGGAGGAGGAGGAGGAGAGGGAGAGGAGGAGGAGAGGAGGGGGAGGAGGAGGAGGAGAAGGAGGAGATGAGGGGGAGGAGGAGGAGGGAAGGGGGGCGTCCCCAGGCACCAGCAGGAAGAGCCACCCGGGGAGGGCCGAGCTGGGACCGGTGCGGACGCTGCTGCGCCGTTCCCTTCTGTCCAAGGAGGAGGGTTGTTAAATTTTTCTCTGACCTTTCTTTCTTTCTGTCTGTCTGTCTTTCTGTCTTTCTTTATGTCTCCTTTATGTCTTTTTTTTTTTCCTTCCCTCTCTTTGCAAGCCCCTTTTCTGCTCCCTGTGCCCTGCCCTCGCCCCCCGCCACCCGCGGTGCCGAGGCAGGGAAGCGTTCAGCTTCGCCTGCCGGGCTGTGTGCAGGAGCACAGGGATGTTCAGGGCTCAGCGTTTATTTTTCTTATGACTGACTCCGTGTGTGTGTTTTGGCCAGCATTCCCCATCCCGGGCCGGGAGCAGCCCTGGGGTGAAGGCAGGGGTGAGCCCTCTCCCCCCGGCAATTTTCTGTGGGAATTTCAGCGTCAGGCAAAGAAACCGCTCCTTGAGTTTAAGTGCCGTTTACATGAAGAGCGTTGTGTTTTCTAGGGACTGTTGAGGAATGGGGGGGTTCAGTGTCAGCCAGGTGATCGTGGCTAAACCCACCCTGCAGAGCTGCTGGGGCTGGCACGGCTGTGCCATCGCTGTGCCCCTTGGGCATGGCCGGGTACCCACAGCACGCTGCCATCGGCAGCCACAGCAAAGCGGGACGTCCCCTGCCTCCAGGTCGCTGCTCCGCTCACTTGGCTGCCATCCAGCAGGGATTTGCAGTGCCAAGGGTCAGGCTAGGTGGTCTGAAGGTCCTTCCTGCCCTTGGCGCTGGGAGCTGTGAATTCTGCGGGACCCATCTGCAGTGAAGGAGATTGGGTGGCACACTGTGCCTGCCCCTTGAAATCCCCGGGGCAACCGAGCTGACTTGAAAGAGATGTCCCAGCTCCGGGTACCTGCCCCCAAGCCCTCTCTGGCTGTGGATATGCCCTAGACCCCAGCCTGAAATGTGAACCTCGGCTTTAGGAAGACTTGGGGCACAGGGTTGCGCAAGAGCCCAGCTCCAGCCTCGCACAGCCGTGGGGTATTGCATGCCATGGTTTCTGTGTGTCTGGAAGTGATTTGGACAAGCCGATCTGCTGTTAACCCTAAACAAAACAAAGGCCTCTAAAAAAAAAAAAAACCTTTAAAAAAAATCATGTCTCACTTATTCTTCAATCATCAACCAGGAGCGACAGAGGTTTCAGGCGAGATTTCCTTCACGTTCCTGGAGCTTCTTATTAAAATTTTGAAAGCGCAAATCAGCACCAGTCCACAGGGGAGCCCACACAGCTGCAAGGAGTCTCCTCTCCTCTCTCCCATCCAGAGGGAGCCGGAGCACTGCTCTGCCGGAGAAGCAGTGCCAAGTGGAGCAGAGCCCCTGGAGGCTTTGGCTTTTTGCCCCTGCCTTGGGAGAAGCAAGGTGGGTGCTGGGGGAACTGGGGACACTCAAGCCAGGCCCCGTGGCTGCTTGTGGAGTGAAATGAGCAGCCTTTGGGGCAGTCAGTGTGGGCAGCTGGCGGGGACATTCCCCTTCTCCCAGGTTTCAGCCAAGCATGTGGTGCTTTCCCTGATCACATCCTCTCTGTGGCCTCTTCCATGGCCCTGGCAGAATCCTTGGCCTCCAGGTGGGCTCAGAGCTGTCTCGGAGCTGGGGTTGGACCTGGTGCCACCAGCTGGCATTTGGCCTGTGGTGGGGATGAGCTGCAGCAGGGTGGGGCTGGGGGCAGCTCTGATTTTCCTAGCCCTGGAATGATGTTAAGAGCTGGGGCAAACCATCCCAGGGGAGGCAGAGCCTCATGTCCTCCACACTTGCTCTGTGCAGCCACTCCAGGCCTGGACTTCTTCCATGTGGGATGACCATGGGCTTGGGATGCTCTGCCTGTTGCAGGGGGCAGAGATCAGGATGGTGCTGCTGTCCCTGCTTCAATGGGACACTTTGGGAACTCCTGACCATGGAGCAAATCCAGGCGCTTCGACCCTCAAGCTCGCATGAAACCCAGCATCGCACTGGGTCTGCAAACTTGGTCTTACAGTGCATTTGCTGTTGGTTCTGCATCATTAGGAAATCATTAAGGAAAAAAAAAAGGAAAAGAAAAGAAAAAAAGGAAACAAAAAGGGAAAAAAAGGGATGGGATGAAGAACATGGTTTTTGAGGGAGGCAAAGCACAGAGAGAGGAGAAGGAAAGCAGTGAGGGGGGTGAAGCAGTATGCAAAGCACTCAGAAATGCCTGGATGCAGAAATGCCCGGGTGCAAAGCACCCAAAATATCCCTGGGCCAGCCTGGGAGGAGCCTGCCTTCAAGGGCAATGCCACCCCGCTTGGCTCCCCTCTCCCCACAGCCAGCACTGCAGAGCTTCACTCCAGGGAGAAAAAGCCCCCTCACCCAGGTGTGGGGTGAAGTTGCAGGGTCTGTGCCCAGCTCAGCTTTCCTGGGAGGGGGATAAAGCCCTCCTTTTGCCCTGCAGCCCACAGGGCTGGAACGTGAGGTGCCGGTGACCCACGGGCTCCTCACCAGCCACATCTGCAGCCACACACAGCGGAGAGGCTCTGGGCATCCCTGGGCAGAGCCAGGACTGGTGCGTGCCAGCCGAGCGACCTCTCCCCATGCCCTCCTTGCTGGCCTTGGAATCAGGCAAGCTGGACCCCAGTCCAGCACACAGCCTCAGGAGTTGTGTATTTTTTATTTTATTTTTTTTTCATTCCCTCCCCAGTTTTATTGAGCTGGCAGCTGGCTGACCCCACCCCGGCCCCTGGTTTCCCTTCCTAGCATCCCGCGCAGCCCAGCACCACACCTAGCAGAGGAAGCGTGGCGGGACGGCCCCTCTGCTCCCCAGCACAAAGGCATTTTCCCTCCCCGCCCCCAGCCCGCCCGCTCCCGATTATTTCTCCCAGCCAGGTCCAATGCGGAGCTTCCACTCGGCTAAAAATAGATGTGGCACCACCTGGATCATCCCAAAGGCCGTCAGGGATTTGAGGGCTCAGAGAGGGGCTGGTGGGGATGGCAAGAAGGGAAGAGTGTGTTGGCAGCTGAGCCTGATGGTTATTTCTGCTGCTGCTGGCTGTGGGTTGGTGCAGAAGCCCTTAGGCTGAGGCTGTGCAACCAAATCCAAGGGACTTGCCCCCAAAATTTGCATCCAGGTAACAGAGGTAGCTGGTGGATGCTGGCAGGATCCCGCAGCACAGCAGTAGCCAGGCTCCAAGCTCTGGTGGGAAAATTGCTTTTTATGCTCATTTTGCAGAGGGTGCAAGGTCAGGATGGGTCCTTGGGCCTGGGTGCAAGTGCTGCACCCTCCCCTGGTGCCCAGCACTGCTCTCCCTTGCTCACACAGGCCAGCCTTGCCTCTAGATGTGTTCACACCCCTAATTGATTAATCACCATGCAATTACCAGCAGTGCGTGGCTGGTGCCATTGTGTGTCCAATTGGATGAATGAGATATTTCACGGGAAGAGATTTGTTATTAATTATAGCGAATAATTACCACTAGACCACACCGGACATGTACCCAGAGCAGTGCCGCCAGGTGGGATGGACGTGACCTACACCCACACCTGCCAAAGGAGATGGGGATCCTCAGGGTGGCCACGGGGAGCAGGGATGTTCCTCACACACTTTGGGGAGACCTGTGCAGCATGGCCCAGGCTCCTCCAGTGCCCTGAGAGGTGCCCCCGTCCTGGTGGGTCCTGTGGGCTCCCCTGGGGCTGGGGCTGCTCCAGCCTAGCTGGAACAAAGGCTTCCCAAAGAAAGGCGCTTCCTGGAGAGCAAAGGACTCAGGGCTGGGGCTGTCTGTGAGCCCTGCTGGGAGGCTGAAGTCATCCGCTGGGAAATGCTGTGTTCACCGGAGCCTCCCTTTCTCCAGGGCCCAGCTCAGCGCCTCGTTTCCTCAGGCACAAATAGTTCAGTGGGTCAGGCGGAGCTGGAAAGTGCCGAGCAAGGCATCTGGGGTTCAGCATCCGTGTCAGGAGCATCCTGGCTGCAGCCATGAGCCTGTACAAGGGTGACAAATCCCCCGTGTCCCCAGCCAGGGACCAGACTCCCACCCAAGTGGAGGAGAGTGGGCGGTTGTGCCACTCCCAGTCCAGGGAATGCCCAGCTCAGCTGCTTTCTGCTCGTGTGCTTTTTTTTTTGGCTGCCAGCTCCCTCTGAGAAGTGAAGGGCATCAGGGACAGCGGGAAGGTGTCCTGGACCGCAGTGGCTCTCTGCCTGGGTACTCACTGCCGCTCTGCCCTGCTGCCAACCGCGCCGGCAGGTCCCCAGCAGCTGCGGTAGCTGAGCCGGGAGCGCGGTGTGGGCTGCGTCGGCCAAGCCTGGCAATCAGACACCGCATCTGAGGAAGCAGAGAAAGTTGTCTTTATTTTCAGCTCTTTTCAATAACCAGAGGTCAGCCTTGTTTATACAG
The DNA here is from genome assembly GCA_013398955.1 of Callaeas wilsoni. Taxonomy (NCBI): domain Eukaryota; kingdom Metazoa; phylum Chordata; class Aves; order Passeriformes; family Callaeidae; genus Callaeas; species Callaeas wilsoni. The sequence goes on from VWPU01012578.1 coordinate 4,948, forward strand.
GATTATAACTGGAACGACAACAGCGATATCCATTGTGCAAGCAGCGAAACCCACAGCTAACCTGAAAAAGCTGTTTGCTCTGCATGGGTGCAGCCACCGCACCTCCTGGGCGATGGCCAGAGACCTTGGGCCTCCCCAGGGCTGTGCTGCCTCATCTTCCCCTGCTTTTGCTCTGCCACAGCCTCTTCTGGTGACGGTCTCACCATCAGCTCGGGGTGCCGCACTTCCAGCCACATCACCCTGTGTTTGCTCCCCAAGCTGCTGTCTGTGAAACCCGGGGTGAAGCCTCCACACCCCAAGCATGAGCAGAACTGTTGCAAATCCCACCCATGGTGCTTATGGACACTAAATCCAGAGAAAGATTTCAGCACAAGGAGATCAGAGCATGCCGGAATGTGCAGGGCACACGCTGCCTGGAGTCGCTTCACTGGCAGCTGATTGCAGCAGCACTCGTTGCTTTAATACCCAGTTCGCATCACAGAGAGAGCCCAGGCTTTTAGGAAGGAAAGTCTTACACTTCTACCAAATATTTCAAGACTTCCATAAACACATTTTTGGTTGAGCATTAATGAATTACCTCAATGCAGAGCTACTCATGCCAATACATGAATACAGAGTGTAGAAAAGCCGCCGAGAAGCACATTTGGCTGCCATTCAGCTGCTCCGATCGGCACAATTTCTTTTCTCGATTATAGCAAGAAAATGCTCCCTGCCTGTGGCACTGCATCCTCCCAGGAACAGGCAGCTGGCCGACAGTTGGGCTGTGCAGAGCCTGGGCATGCCGGGGTTATTCGCTGCTTCCATCGCTTGAGTTGGCAGAAAACGCTGCTTGCTGGTGTCTGTGCAGGAGATGCAGCCAAGAACTGGGATCCTGCTCCCTCTGCATGCCCAGGCTGGCTGCCTCGGGATGCCTGACCTCCTTTCGGATGCTGAGGAGAGGAAAACTGCAATTAAAAGGATTTCTGAGCCTGGATTTTTTGGGAGGTAGGCCCATCTGTGGCCCTGCAGCCACACACGCCCATGAGCACCACAGCCGTTTGCAGCTCCAGCATGGCCCCTCTCCATGGCCTTAGCCTTGGGGACTCCCAGAAGATGATGTGATCCCCAAGAGAAGTGCAGTCTCCCCTTTGAATACACTTTTCTGAGAGGGCTCTGCTCTGTGGGTTCCTAACCTCCACACCGAGGTGAGAGAGTGGCTGGTGGCACCGCTGTGGACATCAAGCCCCCCAGCTGGCAGCAGAAGGGTCACTCATCCTCTCCCTCTCGGGGAGGGCTGATCCAGCAGCACAGGACATCTCCATGTAGGAAAGGCCTGCTGTTCTCAGGAACTGCTGTGGCTCCCGACATGGTTTAACTTAGCATGAGGCATGACCTCACCTCACCGGGCAGCAGCAGATGGCAGATGGCTGCTGCCTGTGCCATGCTCCCCTCTCCCCCTTCCCCTCTTTCCTCTCCCCTCTCCTCTCTCCCCACGTCCCCTGCAGCCCCCAACCCAGTGCTTTCTGCTCGGGTTTTCCATGCACTGGCTGGTTTTTGCTCACAGGAAGGTGGCTGCCTGGTTTCTGAGCATCACCACAACCAGGCCTGGAGGAGGAGGAGGAGCACTTTGCAGCATCCCTGGAGGAAGAAGAACACTACAGCATCCCTGGAAGAAGGGGAACCCTTTGCAGCATCCCTGGAAGTGACAACCTTGGCCAAAGCTTGCAGCCCATCCCATTGCACACAGGATCTCGTGGCCACCTCTGTGCTTCACCGAGGCTTTTGCCACCCAGCAGAAAGAATGAGGATGTTGCTGAGAGAACCTTTCCTCACACAGACAGGGAAACGCATATGGAAGAGAGGAATTTTGGATCAGAGTGGGGTAGATGCTGCTGTGGCTCCACGCCTCAGTTTCTCCACATCTTGTACTGAGCATGGGGTGACCCAGCTTCTCCTAGGGCCCTTTAGAGAAACAATCTCCTCAGAAAAGAGCAGGATATATCTCTGATAGAGTGCTTCTATCTTCAGAGAGAATGATAATAATAAATACAATAGTAATAATAAAAAAATTAATAATAATAACAACAATAACACTAAGAATAAAGAAAAGGACCTGAGAGCTTTCCCTCCTTGCCAGCAGAGGAATAACTTTTGCTTTTAGGTGCCGCGTTGGGGACATTAAGGGAAGAGAAAGGGGATGTGCTGCATTTTCAGCTCAAAACCCCAAGAACTGTGACATCCCTCCCATAAACTGGCCTAAGAATGAGATTTGAAAGCTGTCATAGGCAGCATCGTTTTCTTTGCTTTCTGCTTTCAGAGCATCCTTTGTGCCGCGGCTCGGAAAGCGGCAGCGAAATCCCCCAGCAGCAGAGCTGGGGCTCGGGGATGCTGGGAGCACTCACGGAGGGGTTTGGCACAGGGATGCAGGGTGGGATGAGGAGGACGGTGTGGACCCCCACGGCCGTGCCGATGCCGGGGATCCCCGTGGCTGGCGGAGCGCAGGGGGCCGGGGCAGGAGGGAGGCGGCGGGGAAGGGCTCCAAGGGAAAGGCTTTGTTCGCGGGCCAGCCGGGAGCGTGCGAGGGCCTCCGGGCTCCAGCGTTTCTCCTCCACTTCGCTCCTGCTGTGTGCGGGAGCCGAGCCAAGGTGGAGCACGGCGGGGTGGAGCGGGTCCCTGAGGAAGGCAGGGGACAAGGGACAGCCGTGCATTTGGCCCTTAAATTGCCTGGGAAAGCAGCTCTGTCTTTCCATCTCCCCCCAGGGCTCTTCTCTCACCCAAGCTGAGGCTGTTTCCCAGGCTGCTTGCCCTGAACACCTCCACCTCTGCCCTTTGCCAACGACCCCTCTTCTTGGCCCATGGAGCCCGTGGATCTGCAAGCTCAGGGGAATGATAAGGAAAGGCTCATGACAGAATGGCCCTCCGTGGAGTGCTCGAGCTGGAGAAATAAGGTTAAAGGCTCTTATCTGATGGAGCTGCAGCCTTGCCAAAGCCTGTTGCTATCAGCTCGGGACACATGTGCTATTGGCAAAGCTTCGGGGACACAATAATACAAACAGTTTTCATTGTCGAGTCAACAATGATGGGAGAAGGAGCCTGGTGCTATTACCGGTATAAAAGGCACTGTAGGAAAGCGCAGGACAGGAGGATGCAGTCGGGATCAACAGCAGGGCTTAGCAGATTACAGTTATATTTGTATTCGGGAAGGAGAAACCTTCCATCCCCAGTGGGCTGGAGCCAGAAGGATGGAGCCAGCAGTGGGGGTTTAGGCTGCAAGGAAAAACTCTTGGAGCGGCACTGGAAGCAGCTGCAGCAAAGTGCTGATGGCAGTGGGTTTGGACAAGGGCAGGTTTGCAGCACGTCAGCCCAAGGGTGTGCTCTGCTCGTGAGGAGTCACCCAGGGAAAAACTCATGGCTGCAAGGCAAGGGAGGCTGTGCAGCAACAGCCTGAGGCTTGCACGATCCTCCACACTGTCACTAAAAACTCTTTATTTGAAAAAGCCCGTGTGTGCAGGACGGATGGGTGATGTGGCACACATTGTACCTAGGCCCTGCTGTCACTTAGGCAGATTTGAGGATGGTGAGGAGAAGGTCGGTACCTCCACAGGGCTGGTGCATGGAGGCCGGGCAGTACCTGTGTGTTTCACAGGCATCCCTCCAATACCCGTGTTGCTTTCCCCCACATTCCTTCTCCTCAGCCTTCCTGGACCCTGTCAGTCTAAATGGGGCATTTTTGGAGAACACACATTCCCATGACATCCCATACCCTGGGATGTGGATGGTGAGGTGTTGGGGAGCATCACCTCTGTTGTGCCCATGGTAGTGAGGAAGAGGATGCAGGTTTGCCAGCTGTTGTGCCATGGTGGCAGGAGTCAAGCATCTGTCTATCTATCTATCTATCTATCTATCTATCTATCTATCTATCGTCTCAGGCACAAAAGCCTCCCCACCATGGGGGGCCGTGGGAGGCTGAAAAGCCGGACAGGAGGTCAGGAAATTGTTGGCTAATGTCAGGGACCGAGTGGGGCCAGGGTGGCCATTCCCACCGGGAGCGATGATGTCAGGCGGCGGCCGGGGCCAGGAGGCAGGAAGCCCAACGCAGCCAGCGAGTCTGTCCTCCTTGGACTTCCCCATGTGTTTTCATGAACAATGCACCTCATGTCAGGGACACTGTGAGGCAGGTCCTCCTTCACTTGGGACACTCCAGGGCTCATCCTCCTGCACTGGGAACATCGTTGTGCCATTCCAGGTGCTGCCCTTCACTCATGTGGGCTCTGGGATGGTGCTGGCATTGCACCTTTTGCATGGGGATTTGGTGTGTCTGCTGCATCACTGTGAGGTCTGGAGGTGACAGCTCTGCTGCCGTGCTGTGCTGCTTCCCTGGGTAGCACATCTGGCCTTGCGTGAGGAGAAGACAGGCTGGTGAGCTCCAGAGGAAGTGCCTGGAGAAAGGATGGCCATGCCAGCTGCTGGCCCTCTCCCACTTCCACCTCGGCTGGGAGGGGGTACATACCTGCTTTGAGCATCCAGCCGTGCTTGGGTGTCCAGATATTCCATCTGGAAGTGGAAACAGCAATTACTCAAATGTGACAGGAAAAGCTCTGGCAGACTGAGATGTTTAGGGAAGCTGTGAGATGTGGAAAAGCCTCTCCAGGCTGCGGGTCCACACTGAGGTGAGGAGTGTCCATGTATCCTCCCAGCCCAGGCAGCTGAGGCTTAGTTTTGCATCTTGGCCCCTTTGTGAACTGAGTGGGCATTCAGAGCGGGCAGAGGCTGCAAACGGGGTGGCTGGGACAGGGCAAGACACCTGGTCACAAACAGCAAGAGGGAGAGGGACTTCCTGAGGACAGCGAGCTCATGGGTGACCCCAAGGACTCGAGCTCGGCCTCTCCCTCCATCCCACCCAGCACACCCTTGTTTTCGCAGAGGTGCCTCTGTGCTGGGGCCGCCGCAGGCTGCGTTTGCCAGCGGCTGGCAGCGAGGGCTGTCCTGGTGCCGACAGGCCGGCTGGCATGCTTTCCCCCAGGGAGGCTTTAGCAGGAGGCTGTGCATTTCTGGGAATTGTGTTGGTTATTGTTCGAGCTGCAAGTGTGCGGCGCGCTGATGAGATCAGGGCTCGGTGCTCGGCGCTGGGGCAGCGGAGCCGCTGCAGAGCCGCTGATGGGGCGATAAGCGGGACAAGGTTCTTATCTGTGCTCCCATCACTGCGGGGAGCAGAGGGCACGGCACAGCCGCGGTGACCTGGCTCTGCTGGATGAAGGCATTGATGAGGGAACACGATGCCTTCGCCCTCCGGCAAACCACGGCTGAACTGCTGAGGTTATTTCAGAGAAAAGGCTCCAGTCCTCGCTGAGCATCTCCTTCCTCCCTCTCTGCCAGTCAATCCCTGTCTCCAGCCCCTCTGAGGTCTCGACCCCAATCCTGTCTGCTCTGCCACGTGCTTGCTCCTTTGCCGACAGGACACAGGTCCTGTTGATCCCAAACTCCGTGGGAGACGGTATCAGAGCTCTGCTTGCAAAAGCACTGAGAGGAAGGGGCTGGGAGGTTCGAGCTCTTTGCAATCCTTTGCTGTAGCTGAACTGAGAGGTGCGATGTTACCCCATGAGAAGCCAACCATCCTCCTCCTCCTGCTCCTCCTCCTCCTCCTCAGGAGGATGCTTCCTTCCACACACAGTGGCTTTTGACACAGAGCAAGTCACAAGATCCCGAGGAGGTCAGACCTGCTGCCACAGAGGGCACTGCCATCCAGAGAGCTTCCCACTGCCTGGCTCTGGAGATCGAGCGGGTGAGCAGGGACAGCATAGGAAATGCTACATGGGAAAGCCCTGTGTGGGAGCCCAGGAGCCCCTGCCTTCCCACAGCAGACTTATCAAGGCACCAGTTGAGAGTGGTGCTTTCCATGGGCCAAAAGGGAAGTGCATACACACCAGACTTCTCGGGGTCAAGGATGCTGAGCAAGCAGCGAGAGGAGAGGCTGCAGGGGGCAAGGGAGGGAACCAGGGCGTGGGGAAGGAGACACAAATAGCAAAATGAATGGCCTGAACTTCCTATGTTTTATGGAGGCGAATAAAAGGAGACAGAGACGGAGAGAGAAAGGAGACCTGAGTGCCTGCACAGGCTCTCACGCTCACACAGACCAGCCCAGACCCCAGAAACTGCTGGTGGCTGGTGTGGGGTGGCAGCCTGAACCCACTTGGCTGGCACGGCTCTGGGCCGGCTGCTTGTCTGGCCCAGTGTCCCCTGGGGGCATCTCATGAAGCGTGACAGGCTGCTGCTTAGCATTTATTCCTCTCCCTGTCATTATTATTTTGAACAGCAGCCAGTATAATTAAAATCGTTAGGAGGAAGAGATTTAGGGAAAATCCAAAATGTCTCAGAAGAGCATCTGCAAAGCTGGAGGTCCAAACTCCACCCTGGCACTCGCGATGAGCAGGGCCCATGGGAGCCATCATCTCCTCCACATCCTCCCTTCCATGCTCCCTGCTTCTCAGGGTGGCAGAGGCTGGGCTACCACACAGGGTGGTCCTGGCTTTGTTCCCCTTGCAGCTGCTGCCCACTGTAGCCAAATCTTGCAGCCTTTCCTGGTGTAGGACTTGTCCCAGGACGTCCTGGCAGGGTCCTCAGGCACAGGAGCTCACCTGCAGCTCCAGGAAGGATGCAGTGTGGGGATGTAGGGAGTAGAGGACAAGGAGCATCTGCGGGCTGCTCTTCCAGAATGGCATGGATGGATCATAAAACATCTCCTGGTAACCATGATGCTTTCTGTTGTGTTAGGAGGGCCTGTGCCACAAGATGAGGTGTGGAGAGGTCCCTTGGCTCCTCAAAAGAGAAAATAGGATGGTCTGTAAGATAGAAATGTAAGTCACTATGCATGCCACATTCTCCAGGTTTCCTCAGTGTTTGAACGGACGATTTAACTGCTCCAGGGTCAAATGTCCCCAGTGCCAGCGCCAGGAGATTAAGGACATCAGACAGCTGCAGCAAGGAGGGGAAGAAAAGGCAGAGGATCAGAGTCAGGAGCCCTCCAGCCAAGGCNTAAGGAGGGGAAGAAAAGGCAGATCCCTGCCCCCATTCCAGGGCTGGCACAAGTGCATGGTTAGAGGATCAGTCAGGAGCCCTCCAGCCAAGGCAGGCTCGTGAGGGTGAAAAGGAGGGGAAACACATCAAACCCCTCCCCAAAATAAGTGCTGCTCTGGCAAAGCCTACCGCAGCTGCTCCCATCTCCTGCCCCAGGGTCTACCACCTACTGATTGTTGCTCTCTGGATGGGGTCACTAATTACCAGCTCAGAGCCCAGTGTGTCACCCAGGACAGCCAGTCCTCCAAGCAGTGACCCAAGGCTGAGGTCCCGGAGACCTGAGCACCCCTGAAGTTAGGGGGGGTCTCAGGACAGAGCATCCCTGCAGGTTTTGTGGTGGGTGCACAGACAAGGCAGGCCCAGGAGCGCCTCTCATCTCTGCTTTTTCCAAAAGTGGACCAGACCAAGCCTCTGGTGGCTGGGAGCAGAGAAAGGGTGGGGTTTGATGGCTGATCTCCAAATGACTTGAACTTACTGGGGATAGTGGAAGCAGGGAAAGCTCATCCAACTTGATCCAGCCCATTTGCTGTGTTCAAATCTCCTGAGAGTCACTTGGGAAATACAGTAGCCCAGTGGAAAAAACAGGTGAGATTTTGTGGGGTTTTATTTTGCAGGAAACTTCTCCTGGCTCTCCCAGCTCTGCCTGCCAAGGGCAGCTGCCAGCGAGGCACCACATACAGAGACTTTCAGGGTGTTTCTTGGTGTGTAAGGGTCAGCAAAAGCCCCCTCCCAGCCTCTCCCTGATGGACTCGCCCCTGCTCTGTTTTTAGCACATTCAAGTAGCCACTTTCACAAGAGGTAAAAGAAAGTTCATGGATCCGTTGACAGATCACCCCAAGCGGGAATTTCTCTGGGAATTCCTGCAATAGCAGGTTGGCTCCCGTGGAGGTGGAGTTTCCTCTGGATCTACCTCCACCCAGGCTTGGGGAGCACTCCGGCCACCGGCTCCACGCTCGGGGGGCTGGGCTGAGCGACGCCACTGCTGCCTCCCAGCCAAGGTCAGCCAGAAACCCTCCCCGCTCTGCGAGTGCCTGGCCTGTTGTGTCCTGTTAACCCTTGGGAAGAGCGGAGCCACAGACCGGCAGGCTTGGACTGCAGAGCCGGCCGGTGCCCACGGGCATACAGGGGCAGGGGACAGGCCTGTCACAGGGCTGCAGGCATGAGGATTTTGTGCCATTCCGTCCCTCGAGGACTCGCTGCCAAGCAGGCAGTGGTGGGCCCTGGGTAAGGCTGGCTGCCACCGCAGGAGGCCAGCGCTGGCGGGGCGACGGCTCCCGCTCGAGGCAGGGAGCGACGGGGTGACGGCGCTCGGCATCAGTGACTGTGTGCTCTGGAATCCGAGACACGTCCCTGGCCATACTTGTGGTCAGGAACCATCTTCGCGTTGCAGCGACACAAACCGCACTCACAGTGGCAGCAGTGCCGCTCGAGCGTGCCTCTGACGCCAAGGACCGGCGTGACCCGACCTCACACACGGGACAGGCGGCTGCCCGCTTCCAAGGACCTACAGAAGGTCCCCTTGTTGGGACTTGTTTCCTCCTCCCTCACAGAGGTGGGCCTCTCCAAAATAGCACCCCCTGACTCCACAGCCAGACGCTGCCAAGGGCTGGAGGATTTCCAGGTGCTGCACAGGTTCCAGACTGTGGGATGGAGGGAACTCACGTTCACAAACATGGGGCCAAGCCAAGAAGTTTCCAGGTATCATGCCAGGGAGAGGGTCTGGGGCTCACATTTGGTCTGGGGCCACCTTTGCTGATTTAGGGATGAACTGACATGTGTCTCACACATCCAGGGAGCAGCTCTTGCTCAAGGGGATCCCAGTGCTCTGTGGTATTGCTATAAAGCTCCACGATATTGCTATACAGAACAGCAAACTGGCAGCTGTAGGTACCTAGTGGGCAGATTTGGGGGTCAGCCACCCATCAGAGCTTTAACACTGATCTGTTGAAAGCTCCTCTCTCTGGAGGTATTCAAAACTCATCTGGACAAGTTCCTGTGTCACCTGCCTTAGGTGACCCTGACTTCGAAGGGGGGTTGGATGATCTCCAAGCCCTTCAGTCCTACCAATCCAGTGATTCTGTGATTATGCCCTCAGTGACTCAGCTGCCCCAGGACAGAGTGCAGTTGGAGAGCGTGCTGGGAATTCTGGCTCCCAAGACATGACTGTGCATCCCGAGGCCACACGTAGCACATCCCTGTGCTCCCACATGATCTGCAGCTCCACCGGGGCAGGACACGGCCGCTCTTCACCAGCACAGTCAGGGCCCTCTCTGAACCAGCAGCGCTTGACGAGGGCTGTGCAGGCGGCTGTGCATGGAAGTTCTCCCTCTGCCAGGAACCAGCTGGAGGGAGCGACAGCGCTCAGCAGCAGCTCCCGGGGGATGCGCTGCCCTCGCACAGTGTGCGAGTGCCATCTACAGGGGGTCCAGTCTGGGCCCCCCCAAACCATCCAGCCCCTTGCCACTGGTAGCTGCTGTCCAGTCCCAAAGGCCGTATGAGAGGCACAGCCTCGGTTTATCCAGGGAGCGGGGCCAGCACTGCTCCGAGGACTCAGCACAGCCACGGACAATAGTCACAGAGTCACAGAACGGTTTGGGTTGGAAGGGGCCTGTAAAGCTCATCGTGTTCCAACCCCCTGCCATGGGCAGGGACACCTTCCACTATCCCAGGTTGCTCCAAGCACCACCAAACCTGGCCATGAACACTTTCCAGGGATGGGGCAGCCACAGCTTCTCTGGGCAACCTGTGCCAGGGCCTCCCCACCCTCACAGGGAAGAATTTCTTTCCAGTATCCCACCTAACCCTCCCCTCCGTCAGTGTGAAGCCATTCTCCCTTGCTCTGTCACTCCAGGCCCTTGGCCAAAGCCTCCCTCCATCTCTCTTCGAGCCCCTTTAGGCACGGGAAGGGGCTTTAAGGTCTCCCCGGAGCCTTCTCTTCTCCAGGCTGAACCCCGCAGCTCTCAGCCTGTCTCCACAGAGACAGACAGGCAGAGGTGCTCATTACGTCCATGCCCTCCTCCGGTCCCGCTGCAGCATTTTGGGACAGGCCGTTCCTGCCGTGTCCTGGCAGAGCGCCGCGGGCGGGGGCCGCGGGTCCCTCAGCCCCGCCACCGCTCCGCGCCCCCTCCGCGGAGCGAAGCGCGGCCCCCACAGCGCCCCCGGCGGAGGGGCGGCACCGCGCGGGACGGGCGCGGGGCACGCTGGGAGGTGAAGTCCAGCCTGTGAGCAGCGCTCCGACAGGCGGCGGGTGGAGCCGGCGTGGGAGGACTACAACTCCCGTCGTGCCTCGCGCCCGCCCGCCCTGACTGCGGCACCGGGGGCTGAGGTGGGCACCGGGCACCGACCGCAGTTCCCCCCGCCCGGACCCCCGTCCGGCCCCGGCACCGATCCCGGGGAGCGGCGCGATGGGCGGGGAGGACGAGATCGTGCGTATCGCCAGGCGCCTGGACAAGATGGTGGCCAAGAAGAACGCGGTGAGTGGCGGCGGCAGGGCCCCCGCAGCCCGGTTGGGGTGGGGGGCCGCCTCCTGTCCCGGGCTCTTGTCTGGCGGACGCAGCCCCCCCTCTCCGCAGGATCCCCTCCTCGCTGCCGCGCTGGTGGACCCCCGCCTCTCTCTCGGTGCCCTTTGTGAGGGGCCTCCCCCTCCCCAGCCCCCATTTTGGGGGCCTCTCTTTCAGTGCCGCCCCAGTCATTACATCGTGCTGGAGCAGAGGCTCCCCCCAATAAAGTGGGGTTCCCTCCGCCAGACCCTGTCACCCTCTCCCTTCCCCATCCTTTGCGGAGGTGTGGGATCCACCCACTGCCAGTTACTGGGCGGACAGCCCCATGTGCCCCCTTGGGTGCCGTGGGAAGCTCCAGTCCCCGTACTTGAGCCCCCCCACCGCAGGCCTCAGGCATCCCCAGCCCGCATCTCAGCACTCTGGGGCTCACCGTGTGCTGCCTGCACGGTGTTCCTCTCCTGGAGAGCATCCTCAGCCCTTCTCCCCTGTCCGGTTGGGAGCCCTTTGGAAGAGGAGTCCCCACCAGCACTGGCCCCGGTGCTGATCGATTTGCTTCCTGCATCTCCATCCCACACCGGCACTGCTGCTCACTCTCGTGGCCTCTGGAGTGTGGAGGGCTGGCCAAGCTGCTGTCTGCACTCGGGGAGCCTCGCAGGGTGTGCTGTGATCCGTGTGACAGCTTTGGGGGGCAGGAGCCGCTATTTTCCAGCTTAATGGGATATGTTAGTGCTTGTAGGAACACAGTGTCATGCAAGTGCTAAGGCAGAAAGCTGACAAGGGTTTGTGATAGAGGTAGGCTGTACATCTGTGTTTGGGGTGGGGGAGAGGGATTTTGGGGCTGGGGAGGGCTGTGGGGAGTGGGAGGTGATGGGCACGGAGGGGAACGGATTAGAGGAGTGTGATACTCGGCTGGTGGGATGCTGGGTGCTGTTATCACATGAACTTTTGAATGTTGGACTGACCCTGCCAGCTGTGGGCAGGGCAAGCACTCACTTGTGTCGCTGTTGGAACAACCCAGGGAAGTGTGTTTGGGCTAAAGCGCAGCCTGTGATGTCTGTTCTTGTTGGTGGCAGGTTTTCAGCACCAGTGTTGAAATAGGAAAGGATCAACTTTGCAGAATTTGCTTCCAGCTTCATTGGGAAAGAGGCAGCTTCTTACACAAGGGGTATGCAGCATTTCCTCTTGGCTGGAGTTTGAGATGGTGCTGAACTGCAGCATGTTGTGTGTTGGCTAATCTGAGAACTCTTCCTGCAGGACAGTTTCCTGGAGTACCTGTTTGTTGCTCTAGTTTTTTCGTGGATCCTCATTTGCTGCCATTGTGCCGAGCGGCTCCATTTGGAGTCAGGAATCACCGGGTCACTTTGGGTGTTCAGGGCTGGAGGAACGGAAAGGTGTGAAACTGCCTGAGGGGGAAGTCAGTCGTTCTGGGTACGGTAAATGTGTGTGGTTTATGGTGGTGTGAGTTGCTTGTGTGCACGCTGAAAGCTTTGACTCTGCTTTGATTTTGGCATCTGTTCCGTAGGGTGGATTGCAGCTGGATTGCTTCCTGGGATGAGTTGGAAGCAGCCCTTCTGCATAGGGAGGACGGGATGTGAGGACAGGGCTGTCAGAGCAGGCAGCTTTGCTTCCCTACAATGGTGGCTGTGCAGGCCTTGTGCTGCAACTGGGCTCGGAGTGGTCGGTGTTGTAAATGAGCTGCTAAATGTGAACACTGGAAGCCTTGTTTGAGGGAAGGGGGTTGGGAGGAAAGAGCCAGCTGAATGGAGACAGGCCTACGCCAGGCTGAGATCTGCTAGAGGGAGACAAGTGATTTCCAGTTCTCTGAGTGACTGCCAGTTGTAGGTATCTCCAGATTCCTAGTCAGGTTTTTCGTGGTCCTGGGTTCTGGGATGTAGAGATGATGTAAGGAGACTTCACAGAACAAGTTTCAAGTGGTCAACTCTTCAGTGTCACAGCTTGCTGGCTTTGCTCCTGGTCTGAGCTCCTGTCCTGAGCAGAGTGGGATATTAATATGAAAACTAGGAAACAGCTACATGGAGTCGTTGACAGTTGTGATTCAGAGTGTGTTTTTCAGGTGTTACAAATGTTCAGCTTGCCAGGTAAGAGTAATAAACTACTGCTGCACTTGTACCATACACAAGCAAGGACCTGTAGCACTCCAGTGGTCTTCTGTTTTGCCCATTCCGATAATTCAGGTGAGTTCAGGTTGCAGGATCTACTGTCTGTCTGGAACAGCAACCCCAGCAGTGAGCTTGCTGATGTTTCAGGGAACGCTTGATGGTGTTTTTCCCTTTGAATTCAGCTTTCTGTGTCTATTCCCAAGCTGTTGAATTTCTTTAGTAAAAGCTGAGGCACTCATTCTCTTTCTCTTTTCCTCTCCAGGAAGGTGCAATGGATTTACTGAAAGAACTGAAAAGTATGCCTATGACTTTGGATTTACTGCAGGTGAGTTGCACAGTTATGATAAAAAGCTGAAGTCTGCATCTGGATGAGTTCAAAATGTTGTCTAAATAAACTTAATAGATTTCCTCACACTTCTTGCCTCATGCAAAGAATCAAAATAAACATGAAATCCAATAAAATAGTGCTGAAGTTGGGTTTTGGACTGGCAATTAAAAAGCTCTGGGTCACCATGTGTGTAACTGCTCAAATCTTGTTTTTGGGCTGCAAGAAGAGGAAAGACTGGGTTAAAGTAGCCAAAACAGAGGGCAGTCGTGGGAGAAGTTCTTTGTAATGGTGATATTTAGGACACTGGGGAGGAGTGAGCAGAATTACAATTTGGAGGTGATGCATCTTGGAGTTTTTCACTCTCAGCTCAAATGTCACAAGTGTGTAGGGAAGGGATTTGTGGGACATTGGATGTGTCTTCTGTTCATTTGTGGAAGCTGGAGAGTGTCATCTCGCTCTTCCAAAGTTGAAAGGGTCATAGAATCATTCTGCAAGCCCTTGGATCCTCATATCTTGGTCATGGCTTTGAGTTTGTCGTGGTTATTTGAGATCTCAGTTAGTAACTGATAACGAATCTGTTCTGGAGTGATTCGCTGAGGTGTTCCCTTGCAGTCCACCCGCATTGGGATGTCGGTGAATGCACTGAGGAAGCAGAGCACAGATGAAGAAGTGATATCACTTGCCAAATCCCTCATCAAATCTTGGAAGAAACTTCTAGGTAAGGAAATCAGCATGTTCCTGTCAGATTCAGCTTGTGAAGAAGCTGGCTTCAGTGGGAGGCTGAGTTTTTTGGGAGAGTTTATCTCTTGATCTGAATAAAACATTCTAGCAAATCAACCTTTACAATTCCACCCTCTGTCTTTCGAGTTTTGTGTCCTATCATGCATTCCCCTAGATTAGCTCCTGTTTAGCCAGCTCGTCATTGGAAGAGCATTGAAAGCTTCAGGACTATTAACTTGTACCTCTTCATATAATAATTAGCAACGTTATTTGGAGAAACAATATCTGTGCTCTGAACCCTCTGCTCCCACTTGTGCTCTGTGTGGCATTAACACCACGTGTGCTGTCAGCCTCGTGCAACAGCTCGGGAAGGGAAGTGCTGGAGTGCATTTTGGGTGGTGAGTTGGAGAAGGATCTTAATTCACCACCTTGTAGATAAACTCACATAAACCATTTCCAGCTGGGGACGCTTTCCCGGTTACGGTCTCCCATTTCTTGCTAGGCTGGATAAGTGTTAAAATTACTCTTTTCCAGCCTGGTTTGTCACCTCCTTATTAGATTGGGTGTGTGTTGGCTAGACTCAGACAATTTACCTCTGTGTCAGACTTGTTCTACAGTGTCATCAAAGTCCTCTCCAGGGTTGTGCTGTTGGCTTTCAGCGGCACTTGAGAATCAGAAGAAGCTGTACTCCCACAAGGACCAGCCTGTACTGGCCCTTCAGATGGTGTTGGCTGGAATTTCTGCTTTTAGTGGTGCTTGAGAGAACTTGATCTAATCCCTGCTCAGCAGCCTCTGAAAGAAACTTTTTTGATGAGGCATGTCTTGTGAGGAAGCTTATCTCCCAGGCAGGGAAAGTGATTGCTCTCTAGTTTTGTGAGGAAAGCTTTTGTTTGAATTAGTTTCTACTTGGAGGCAAGGAAAAGGTCTGTTGGAAAGTAGGAAGGCCATCAAGGCATTTTCTCCTGATTCTTTTTGGGAGAATAATAACTTGCTTTAGGCCAACAGTGGGTCGTGTGAAAACATTGATGAGTATAGGCAGGGCTGTAGCATAAAGACCAGTTCTGAACTGATTCCTCTTTTGAACGTAGATGCTTCTGAGGACAAAAATGAGGAGAAAAAGAAAAGCCTGTCCTTGCCAACATCTTCCTCCAAGGAGACTGGTAACTCAAGGGACCAAAGGTAATACTTCCCTTTTACAGATGACACTGTTACAGGATTTAAATTTTCTTAAGGCACCTTACTTTAATTTTTATTTTTAAGTGTCTGAGTCAGGAATTTTGTGTAGTCAAATTCCTGGTCAGAGACACTGGAAGTGTTTCTTCTTCAAGGTTGATCTGTGTGGTGTTATTAATTAACCGTAATGCAGAAATACACATCTAAAAAATACAGTGGCTTTAGTGAGTTTTAAAATTTTATTCATTTTTTTTTGTTTATGGTTTTTACTCTTGGTTATGTGTTTTTTTCGTAGTCGTAGAACATTGCTCTTTTCTTTTTTACGTTGCATTTTTATGCATTTTTGTTTATTTCTAACTTCGAGCTCCTTAGAATGAAGATTATTTTTGGCCTTTGCAGTGTCAAGTGATGGATGGGATTGACTGATACATTACTAAAGTAAAACTTCCATTTCTTTGTCCTTGACAAATCCCAGCAGAAGTGCCCTTTTCCCTGTGGTTGGTGTTCCCCATCTGGCAGGTCAGCTGCATGCTTGCTCCTTGCCATGCCTTGAACGCTGCATCCTGTTTCCACTGCCTGTGACTGCAGTTGTTGAGTGCAGACAGTGATCAAAGGGGAGGGGAAAAAATGGGATTTAAAGCTTTGTTCTAGAGATTTCTCCCAGCCTCAGATCCCAGGAGGGTGTGTGCTTCCTAGATTTGGCTCTTAAGTGATTTAGCCAGTTTCCCAAGTATGACAGAAGATTTAGAGTATTCAGGCTGTAGTCCTGCTGGCTTGCAGGATTTTCCATGTTTGCAGTCTTTGTTGGTCACTTTCTTGTCACTTCTTTATTTTTGCTCAGCTCTCTCAAGGCTTGGCACTTCAGGGTGAGCCTTTGCAGCTCCATACAGAGCTGCTGATGGAGAGAAGGCTGCTGAGGCTGAGCTCTATGACTTTAAATGATTGGTGTCTTTGGTTATCTTGCTTCCATAAAATGGGAAAAAGGATTTGCTGAGTATTGCAATGAAAGGACTTGGGAGCCTTCGCAGGCAGGATGGAGTTCAGTGATGCAGTGCAGACTGGGAGCCAGGGCTGTCCAGATCTGTGTGGGATTTCACTCGGAACAGGATCTTGGCTGTAGGCACAGAGGCAAAACCCCGAGTTGCTGCCTCCTTGCTTTGTCACTTATCATGGGGTATGTGGAGTGGAGCTGTCTGGCTTGTTCTGCTGATGTTCCCTTGTGCCTTAATGTGCTGCAGATACTGCAGTTTTGTGGGTTTTTTAAATTCTTGATGTTTTTTATGTGTATTCAGCCTCCATCTTCTGACTAGCAAAGCATCCCCTTAGCTGTGAATGATGAACAGAAGCCAATGGATTAGTGTAGCCTAGACCAGGAGCAGGGGCCAGCTCCTGGTGTCAGTCTGTTGAGCCAGGCTCTCTTCCAAAGACAGGAATGTTTTTTCTCCAGTCCTGCAAAATAAACTACTAATCTGCCTTAAAAAATTAATAATTTATTGGCAGAGGAGAGTCTCTGTTCTTTGAAGCAGGGGCTGCAGTGGAGTCAGACTGATTGCTTGGTGTGTGATGCTGGTTCAGATGAGGCTGCTGTCAAGACACCAGAGAGATCAGTTTGTATTCAGATATTTCAGCCTCTTAGTCTGATAGATTTTGGCTATGCCTTCCATTTTGGTAAGGAAAAATATTTGACTAACCCTTGGCCTGGAACTCATCTTGCTTTCTGGAGCACAGATGTAGAAATCCCTGTTTAGTGACTGGAGCTATCGCTGCAAGACCTGAAGGCTCTGAGCCAGCCGGCGTGGAGCTGGCACCTGTGAATTTAGATGCTGCATTACTCTAATCCAAAGCATATTCTGTTATGCTGTAGAATTTCAGACCCATAGTGTAGTACATTTTAATGGGCTGTGTCTAATGTTTCTGTCTCTGGCAGCATGAGGTTTTTCTTTTCCAGGATTCTCTAAACTGCCTTTATTAGGAGGTTTTGGATCTGAGGCCTGAATTTAGCTCTTCTGTGGGATTTTCTTCCAGTGCAGCCCTTAGTTCTGCTTGCAGTCCCTGGCTGCTGCTTTGCCACCATTTTGTTCCAGCATACCCTTGTTTTATGTATAAACTTTTGCTGCCTGGATAGATTTACAAGCTCTTTCTCCTGTTTAACAGGAACAGTGTGAACCACAAGGATTTCCTGAAATAAGTCTTCTAGGTGTGTTTGAGCTCTATTTCCCAACTATTCTATTTATAAACTAACCTCTAAACTTTAATAAATAATTTTCTGTCTTTGGAATGGCTGAGAAGTCTGTTTCATCTAATTCTTGAGGGATCAGCTCTCATCTCAGAGCATGGATGACGTGTATGTGTGTGTGTGTGTGTGCAGGCAAATGTATCTTTCCTCATCAGCTAACAGAAATGGGACTGCCAAGCATCTTGTCGAGCTTTTTTCCACCCCCAAGGAATAAACATCTAAATATTTAAGTCAATAGAATTTGCAGATAAAACCTTCCTGAAAATCAAGTATTACCTCTACAAATACAGGTTTGAAGACCTGTGTTTAAGGTCAGTGTTCTCAGTTCACACGGAGGTCACTGAGTTCACACACAGGGTTTAGCTCGGGGGGACTTTTGTTTGTTGCTTGCAAAATGATACAAAATTTAAATCTGGAGGAGCTCTCAGGGAAACGTCTTCTGCAGCCCCTTCCCAGCACAGCACAACCTCTGCCCAGCTGTCCCTGACAGGCTTTCTTCAAGCTCTTTGACAACCCTAGAAAACCTCAGGGCAAGGCATTTCCACAGCTGCCCTTGGCAGTATTTCCAATTCATAACTCACATTTACAGTTTTAAAACTTATTCTCAATCAAAATCTTTCTTACTAAACCCATTTCTACATCCTCCTGTGGATTTTTTCCTACCATCGTCCTTTGTAAGGAATTTCAGGACTTATCTGCTTTAAGTTTTCCTTGCCACAAACCACCCATATTCCTTCAGTCCTTCCTTTAACTGTAAGTATGTTTTCTAGGCCTTTTGCCTTTGTCCTTTGGGAAGTCTAATTTTTCCAAACTGTTTTATGTAACATGAGAAGCTGTGATTTTTTAGATGGGTTATTCCTGAATTATGGGTTGTTCCGTAGTGTATGCTCTGGTATATACACCCCCATGAGTGCTGCCTGTGATTTGTGTGTAGCTTCTTAAGCACAAAAGTACCTGATGGCAGTTTCTACATTCCAGATGGGAGAAAATCATCGTCTAATGGATTATTTGCAGGCTAAGTTGTTTCTTCTTTTTGTAACATGTGCAGTGTAAATCCTATTGAATGTTTTGAGCTGTTTGGACACAAATCTGTTCTTTAATAGGCTCCTGCAGTGCCGACCAGTAAAACCAGCTGGTAAAAAGGGGTTTTATTCAACTACTGGTCAAAGAGAAACACTGTGACCTCAGAATACAATCTCCCTCACAGAGTGCATCATCTCCTTCATCTGAGCAAGAAATCAAAGTTCTGCTTTGGTTTGACCTGAACAATTTGCTGAAGGTTCACTGGCGGATGCTTCTGAAAAGGGCTTGGCGAGGTTCTGAACTGCGGAAATCCAGTAGCCCCGATGGTGATCTGTGGGATTTGAGCCAGACTGGATATGACCTTAGTCACAGGAGCTCCCAGGATAAGTCCCTAAAGTCGTCTGGCTCAGTTTGTGCGGCAGCAGATTCGGAAGGCTTCCAGCGCAGCGCTGGTTTTTTATGGGCTGACTAATCCCTTCCAGGACAGTGTAGTGGAAGTGCTTGTTCATAACAAGTTTATTTTCGATGGCAAAGAACTGGCAGTAGTGACCCAGCTTAACAAAAATTGTCAAGCCGCTTGGATCTTCAAGGAGATATTGCCAGCATGGCAAGGGTGAAATATTGAAGTTTCTTTTTTTCCCTTTCTGTCTCTTTGTGCAATAACGGTACCAGGCATTGGCCATAAATACAGGGCATTTTACAGCCCAATCACCAAAGCCAGAGCAATCTCTGCTGAAAAAAAAAATAAAATTGCTGTTCTGCTGCCTAGATTTAGGGGGGAGAACAAAGCTCTAGAAAATCATCTGTGAATCATACTAACCCAGATCTTTTACCAGCAGTATTTGCAGCGCTGACTAATGCCATGTGCAGATGTTAGGCTTTCTGAGTGCACAACCAGCTGAGCTGCTCAATGAGGTTTCTTCTCCGCATGCAGACCCTGCAGCAGTGACTCAGCCTGCCCACATCATGTGCTGATTGTGCAGGCAGGTCACCATCCAGCTCCCCTGGCAGGTGACCTGACTGAGTCAGCCACAGCAGGCAGGTGTTTGCATTCCCTTTCCTGTGCCCGTGATTGCTCACAGGTGGAAATGGAGTTATTTTTGAGACCGAAGCAGTATTTCTTAGTCCTGTGCTAGCCTGGCACCTCTGTGAGCTCTGTATGGCTGTGTAGGGGTGTTCTTCTGTGAGATGAGTAATCAGTGTCTTGCTCAGATTACAGGAAAAAGGAAGAACCTTTTATGTGCTACGCTTTGTTGGTGGTGTTTTTTAAATATTGAAGCTGAAGGAGCCATTTTCTTTCTTTTTCTTCCATTTCCTTAGCACAGCAGCTCCTTCTTCTGGAGCTTTCTGCTGAGAGCAGTTATGGGCTTGGTGTCCTGCAAAGTTAAAGAGGAAAGAAGTACCATGAATCTGCACTGCAATGCCAAACTGAGACAGTGCTGATGGTCTCAGATGTCCTGAGTGTATTTGGGTTACTGGTGGTGTCCAACAGTGATGTTTTCACGTGATGCCCAGTGATGCAGCAGCTGATACGTGTTGAATGACACAAGATGGTTGGCAGAGTAGTTCATGGATTAAACCTCAGCTGGCAGCCAGCAGTGTCCACAGGAGAGCTCGTGTCTGGGCTGAGGGCGTTGGCCGCTGTGTTGTGCTCTGTGCTGGTTTGGGACAATGACTTTGCGCTGTGTTCTGACTGGTTCTGTATTGTGATTAACAGGATGCTTGGCCACATACCTGCTGCTCCCTTCTCTGCTCTCAGTGGCCCAAACTGAGGCATTCTGACAGGTGAAGTTTTTCTTTTAGCTCCAACAAAAGGCAGGAGCCTCCAAAGACTCCGACCACCCCCAAAATCACCACCTTCCCTCCGGCCCCCATCACCTGCGACGCTGTGCGCAACAAATGCAGGGAGATGCTGACAACAGCTCTGCAGGCTGATGGTAAGTGCTGGGGGAAGCCCTGCATTGCCTCAAGTGCTTCACAGCTCCTGGAGCAGTCTCACAGAGACTGTCAATGCCAGCTCAGCTTAGACACACTGTTCTGAAGCAGCCTTGTCAAAGGATTATTGGCAGCAGCTCAGTCTAGCCACTGGTCACCCCTTTGATGAACTGGCTGCTGTTGCATCATTTTCAGACACTTACACAGGGACCTGGCTCGAGCTGGAGGCACGACAGTGTGTCAGGCAATGGCTGTTAAGGATATGGGGTTACCTGGGGTCTCGTGCTCTGCAAGATGGGGTGGTCTGTGCAGAAGTTTAATCTTTCAGGTGTGCAGGGATTTGCTTCACTGTCTGGGTCTTTTCTGATTGCTGTAAAGTGAAGCTGTCTTCCCTGTCACCCTTGGGGCACAAAGTGAAGCTGTAACTCAGTACATGGACTTTGTAGGAATGGTGCTTATTCCAGTCAGCATCTGCTGTCAGACTCTGGTGCTTTTGCAGACAGGAGCTCCTTAAATATTGTGGTCCTCTGGATTTGGGGTGGATCAGGTCCCTCTTGCATTCAGACTGTGCTATCTCAAGTGAGAGGCGACTGCAGGTGCTCAGCATCTCTGGAAGTTTGAGCATCTGGTTGTGTCCACATTGCAGATCCCTTTAAAAAGTTGGGGTCTAAGCACTGCATAGTCTTATTAATTTGGAGCCAAGGACTGTAGATGACAGATGGAGAAGTTCGTGAGGTCTGTATTTCTAGCCTTCCTGTGCACGTGTTTGTATGCTGCATTAAATGCTTAGCACAGCTCTTAGAAAAACCCTTTGCATATGAAATCTTGGAAAGAGTTCCCTTGAGCCTTTCCCTAAGCTCAGCTGTGCCCTGCCTTCCCTGCTTTGTGGTGTTGGTTACCATACTGGCTGTCCAAATCCGTGGCAGTTGTGCACTCCATATGATGCTGTTTAACTGGAGTGTGGGAGAAGAGGGGAGGAGCAGACAGTCCTGAGGTGAGATGAGAAAGGAAGGCTTGATCCCGATGCTGCACACCTCCGGGCCCTCCAAGATGGTTGGTCTGAGTAGAGTTACTTCTCACTGAGGTGAATTTCTGATGAAACTCAATTCCTGCCTGTATATACTTGATTTCAGTTATATCAAAAATATGTTGGAAAACAAAGTTCTTGGGCCAAGGCTGTTGTCAGCTTTGTCTCATGCAGTCCATATTCCAGAGAGGCACAGGGCACAGACTGGCTGGATTAATCTGTTTTCCTCACTGCCCTTTTCCAACGGGTCAGAGAGTAGCAAGAGCAAAGGCCAAGATGCCATTTGATGGGAAGAGCATGTGAATCAGACCAGCAAACTGTCCACATTTGTAGCTTAGAAATACCGAGCCTGAGGAGCCCTGGCCTGATTGGAAGCCACTGAGCTCCTGTTTCTGCTGTCTTACAGACGACTACATCGCCATCGGCGCCGACTGCGAGCACATAGCAGCCCAGATTGAAGAGTATATCCTTGCTGTACAGTGCTTCCTCGAGGGCCTGCATGCCTCCAGTAGTGAAATCCATGTGCTCAAAGGAAAAACGGGACTCTCTGCTTAAATGTTCTGCTGGAGCTTGTCAGGGTCCTGGGTCTGGTTCCACCTCTGCTTGGCTGAGTCCTGGGTCACTAAGGAGCTACCAGTGTGGAGTTGGGAGCTCAGAGACTGTAATCCCTAGTTTGTCCTTCCCATCAGTGCTGTTTCCTGCTTTTGATTCTGCTTCCTAATACATGCAACTTCCCTGTGCTCCCTATTGAGGAGAGTGTGCAGATCTAGACAAAAGCATTGGAAAGGATGGAGCAATGAGGATCACGTTCCATGGTGATGTGAGATAAGCCAGGAGTTTGCTTGGTTTGTGGAACTGTGGGGTTGGAGGTGCAGCTGGGCACTCTCAGTGGAGGGGTCTGTGGCTGCCTTGCTGAGAGAAAGGGGAGGTTGTAGAACCTGAGAAAAATGGAATATTTCCAGCACAGTGAAAAAGCGCACGCTGGAAGCCCCTGGACTTTGGGACTGTATAAACCTGCTCTCAAATCCAGCACTGACCTTCCAGAGCAGATGCTGCTGTTGAGTCCCAGCACCTACATCCTGGCAGTGGGTGACAATCCCTGCTCTTCATGGGTGGCTGGGAAGTGCTTGATGCTTCTGGATTGAGGCTCCTTGACTGCCCTTACGCATCTACCAGGATGTCAAGAACACCGACATGAAGTACAAAAACCGCGTGAGGAGCCGCATCTCCAACCTGAAGGACTCAAAAAATCCTGAGCTGAAAAAGAACGTGCTGTGTGGGGCCATCACCCCCGAGCAGATCGCGGTGATGACCTCGGAGGTGAGGGAGCCCGAGGAGCAGGGTTTGCTTCTTTTGCTTCTCACAGGGGATGTGTCCTGAGGCTTAGCTGGAGGCAAAGCGCCGAGCTGCTGCCAGGGTTGCAGATTTCTCAGTAGCTGCTGCCAGAGTGCATGGAGTGAGCTTGCAGTGGGGTTTGCAGTGTGGAGAGTGGTTTGTTGGGCCTTCTCATCATCCCAGGGCCCTGGGTATGAACCAGAAACCAGAATTGGAACAGGCTTTCTGTCTTAATGCCCATCCGTCAGGCTGCCCTGTCCTGTTGGCTGTTTCCACTGTTGTGGGTGTGGTGGTAAAACTGGGCAGATGTGATTTTATTGCCTTTTTTTTTTTTTTTTTTTTTTGGAAAGGAAATGGCCAGTAATGAGCTGAAAGAGATCAGGAAAGCCATGACAAAAGAAGCAATCCGGGAGCATCAGATGGCCAAGACAGGAGGGACACAGACTGACCTCTTCACCTGTGGGAAATGCAAGAAGAAGAACTGCACCTACACCCAGGTTGGTTTTCCTGCTCCTGTCTTGGCCTCTGCACAGGACATGATCTGTCACGGTCATGAGCTGGCACTGCTCCGTGGCAGGCCCTGC
The DNA here is from genome assembly GCA_013398955.1 of Callaeas wilsoni. Lineage (NCBI taxonomy): Eukaryota > Metazoa > Chordata > Aves > Passeriformes > Callaeidae > Callaeas > Callaeas wilsoni. Next base: position 27,982 of record VWPU01012578.1, read on the forward strand.
AGCACGGCACAAATTTTGATACTGATGGACAGAAAACACTCGAGGCTGTCTAAAATGTACTTCTGCACATGTTTCCTTGAGCTTGTGTAACTTTCTGGCTCACTTGTACAAGAGCAGGAGTTGTGCAGCACTAAGGAAGCTTTCAAAAGTGCAGCAGTGCTCTACACTGAAAGCAGGTGCTGGAGATGCTGGGATTCAGACAAGAAAGGAGTGGGTAGTGTAGAGGAGAGGCTGCAGAAACTGAGTCAGACATGTTGATGGTATTAAAAGTACAAATTAAGAATATAGATAACCTGCATCTGGGTAAGTCCCAACTTATTTAAAATCAAATTGCCTGAAATGGGTGAAACAAAAGGAATAATTGAAGCTATGATGTGAGCAGACAGAGGATTTTTCTTCCCCATGGCCAGCTGCTAGAAGCCTTGTGCATTACCAGTGCTTTTTAGCTCCCATGTTCGTGCCAGGCATCTGGAGATAAATGTGCCTTTGCTGTGAGTCAGTGGTTTAGAATGTGCAGATACCCAGAAATGCACCAGCAGCCACCAGATTGCTGCTGAGTGACTGCGCACAAACTGCGTGTGCAAGGGCCGGGTGAGACTCCCGCATCTGCTTGCACTTGACATACAAACACATGGAAAGAAAAGGGGATCCAGGAATCTGACCAGGGAGTTTCCTTTGGCTCAGCAGCAGCCTTGCATCCCACAGGCTGGCTCAGGCGAGAGGCCTCGCTCTGCCAGTGCTCCCAGAAAGCATTCCTGGGCTGTCCCAGCACATGGCACTGTCTCCACCTGTCGTGGACTGGAGTTTGACTGCCTGGAATTTAAGCAGGAGACAACAGTGTCTTCTAAATAGAAATAGCAGGAGGTTTTCTGTATTTTGATTTGTTTTCCAGTGAAATCACTAGTGGGTGATGAGATGTTGTAAGTTCCAAGTAGATGAACTGGCATTTATGAGCATGTTGGAAGCAGACAGTAAAGGGGGAGAATTACAGAATTTAGCTATCCAGCATTCTTATAAAAATGGTTAATTTGCATCATGCAAATACCGTGACTCTTGCACATTGGGTAATTACACACACAGATCACCATAATCACCCCTCGGCACAGTTCTGCCTGACGAGTGTGGGGAGTACCAGTGTTTTCAGTCTAGATCTGCCTTGTGGTATTCAAATGCCACGAAAATCTGGTTTTTAGTAAAGTATGTGTTTCTGGCAAGAGCCAGTCAGAGGCAGCAATCACATCTGGGTTAAATATCAGAGTTCCTTAATGGCTCAAACACAAACCAGACTGGAACTGTGCAGAACCTGGTAACCCAGAGTCTGTTCCTGTGAGGCCAGGATGTAGGACAGGTCTGTAAATGGGAATGGCTTGAGTGCTTTTTTATGGTCTTGTGCTTGGGACTGAGGGGTTTGTCATGGCACTGCTGGCCACATCCCTTCCTGGAGGACGGTTTGGGGAGGTATTGGCTACGGGCATGTCCACTTCCAGAGTCACCTGCAAGAAATGGGCAGCAGACTGGGTGAGGAGGGAAATATGCTGCCCCAAAACTTGTCACTCAGGTAATGTCAGGCTGAAGGGGGTCACGATGTGTGTACATGTGTGTATCTGTGTGTAACACAACCACCAGACTTACTAGAAAGCTCCTTTTGCCATCCCAAGCCTTGGTCTCTCATTGATTTTGTGAGCCCAGCACGAATCCCCGGAGGCCAGAGGGACAGGGCCATGTGTGATGCTCAGCTCTCACCTCCCTTCTGTCCCCCCCAGGTGCAGACCCGCAGCTCTGATGAGCCCATGACCACCTTCGTCGTGTGCAACGAGTGTGGGAATCGCTGGAAGGTAGCACACCAGGGCTATTACTGGCACTGAGGGGTGTTGGGGTGGCTGCACCCACATGCTGCAGGCACTTGGCTGCTGCTCAGAGGTGCTTGCCAAACCTTCACTGGCTCTAGAGAGTGATCTTCCTTCCCAGCACAGAGGCAAGAGCTCCATCTCTGCAGACCAGCTGGGGTCAAGTCTCATTTCCACATTCCCTGCTCTCTTCTCATATCCATTCTTCCATAACCATTTTCACAGTGCTTTCCATGCCGCCTCTGCCCTCTGAGGGATAGTGGTGATGATGTTCAGGATTTCAAAACTGCTGTTTCATGCTGTGCACAGAGCTCAGGGGTGAGCAGAAATCTCCTGGTCAGTGGTGAGCAGAAATGATGCCACTACAAAGTGCCGAAGAGCCACAGTTGAGAGATTGACATGGGAGCTCCCTTTGGCCTCTGCTTCTGAGGACCCCCAAGCCCTTGCCAGCTTCTGAAACAAGCCCACACCTGGACCCTTACCTTCTGCAGCTCCCCTTGGCAGTGAGGTTTCTAATTGGGGTTTAAACTCCCTTCTCTTGCAGTTCTGCTGACACGTGCCATGGCCCGAGAGCGGCAGCCAAACGCAGACCCGAGCGCAGCCTCCACACGCCGGCTCCCACGGCAATTGTGTTTTGTGTCCCAGTGAGTTTGCATTGTCACATGCTGAGAGCAGCAGCGGGGAGGCCTGGGCCTCGCAGAGAGCCACAGTCCTGGGCTGACAGGTTGGCAGGAGAGCTCACTAAACACACCCAGTCATTACTTTCTCATCTAAGCGAGTACGGTCACTTTCTCTTCCAAACTAATATTAAACATTTTTGTCAGTTTCTGACTTTTATTTCAACTGTGTGTGCAGCACTTTGTTTTTCCAGCATGGGAACCTGACAGGCGGCCCGTGTCCAGGTGGATGCAGCAGAAAGTGAGATGTGACTTGCAGGCACACTCTCGGTGTGCGAAGGCTTGTTTCTGTCACCTCATGGAATCTCAACCACTGGGCCAAGCCCCGGGGCAGCTGGGTGGGCAGTACTGTTGACAGGACACAGCTTTTGGGGCAGAGATCAGATGTTGCTTTCCATCTTGGCAGCATTCACTGGGTTTTACACTGACTCCTTGGCATCTCAAGCCCTTAAATGCCAACAGCATTGGCTGCTGCAGAGGTAAGATTGTACTGCCCAGGTTGTAACAGACTGAGAGCAGGGTGACACCAGCCATAGAAAATCCCACCCCAAACTGTTCTAAGGGAGTCCCAGGCACTTTCCTGTTTGTGCTCTACTTGTAGCTTGAGAGCTGAAAAACAGCCTGGAGTTTCAGAGAGGCTTGCTGGAGAGGCTCAGGAGGAGGGAAAATGCTGCAAATACAGGATATTTTCCAGAGGCTTGCATCTGGACAAGGTAAGGGCTAGAGGGATGAGTGGGAGTGGTTAGCACTTAGCTGTAGAAGTGGAGGAGGTTTGAAGTGAGCTCAGAGCTGGTGCTTGGAAGGGGTCAGATAAGGAACAGATCTCACAGGAAAGCCAGCCCCAGGTGCCACATCTGCAGATGTGACCCTGTGAAGGAGACCTGCAGAATTGGGCTCCTTCTGAGAGCTAACTAAAACATGGTGGGGAAGTTTCATCTGAGCTCACAACAGCTTTCAGCCAGACTTAAAATCCCTCTTCTTTCCTTTTCATAGCCTTTAATTGGGGTGATGCAGCATTTGGGGGACCCCAGCAAGGTCTCTGGGTCTGAGGCTGCCCAGGAGCAGTGCTGTGCCCTCCAGCTCTTGTGCTGACGAGCAGGGCAGGAGCATTTGCAGTCACATCTCTCATGGCATCGCTTCCCTCTTCCAGAGTGAAAAACAAGTATTTCCACTGGCTTCCCAGCATGCCAGACAGCAGACACTGAGCAGAGACCTCGGAGATGTTTGGAGAGGAGTAAGCAGCCACATGAAAGCAGCGGAAAACGTGCTCCCAGCCCCTTTGAGGGCTGTGCTGCTCCGGAGGCAGGGATCCCACCAGCATCCTTCGCTCAGGGCTTTCACTTTACAGGGTGCAGCCAAGTCTCCCAAGAAGGAAAATATTCAAAGACGCTGACAACTCCTTTAAGCCTTACGAGTCTTGTGGTGAATGGGATTATTGAAGCCAGGCTTGGGAGGGAGCAGTGTCCTCGCAGTGATGCCAAAAAAAAAAGCTTCAGGATCTGAAACCCACGCTGACCACGGCACTGGCTCGTGCACTGGGAAGGGGAGCCAGCTCTTTACCAGCTCTTGCCTTTCTTCTTGTGTTCCTGTGAGGAGCAGAGCTGAGCTTGTGTACAGCCTTCTGACAATCCTGAATTAGGTACCAAGAGTCCCAAGCAGGAGTTTGGGAAAAGTACCATGTCATTTTACAGTGCCATTTTCTGGGATAACACCAAGGAGAGCCAGGGAGGGGAAGCACACTGGATAAAGAGGTGTTTCAGAAGTAAAGATTTGCTTGTAAGGTGTTTAAAAGGGATTGGGAGCAAGAGCAAAACTGGATTATCTGGTGGCAGTGGGGTCTTCCCTGTGCTGAGATCTCTGTGGTGTGTGGAGGGGCTCTGACCCCCTGCCATGCTCTTGAAGAGCTTCAGGAATGTTCAACCTCCAGCCCTCAGAAATTTGAGAGTATTTCCCTTATTCACAGAATAAACCCAGAACTGAAACTTCCCCTGTGCAGGGTGGGGATGCTGTAAGGGTGCAGACTGAAGGAAAACCTGCCAATAATAACAATACCGACATTCCTAATAAACCATTGCTGGTCTCTCTCAAAAATACATTTTCTTGAACTGTATTTCCAGCTTGGCAAAGAAAACTAAATTTACTGACATGAATTTCCACACAGTCATGCCATGAGGAAGGAAGGAAACAAAAACAAAACCAAAAAAAGCTGAAAGAATTGGTTTGTTTAAAAAATATGTTCAATAAAAAGCACTTTTTTTCTTTTGGAAGGGCTGAAGAGAGGAGGGGAAGGGGTGGATAAATAAGAAACTGCTGTGGTGGGTCAGGAAAAGCAAAGACTGGCAGCAAAACCCCTGTGTTGGCTTCGTTTCAGTGTGAACGGCAGGGACAGACATGTTTTAATCCTGGATACTGGGCCTTCAGTAAATCATTCCTTGTGCTGTGCAAAAACATGGGAATTCTGTATGCTCCCTGTGACACTTCCCATCCTGTGTGGAGCCCAGGTCCCCGCTCAGTGAGGGACCAGGGCAGACCCCTGGGCTTCTCCCCGCTGGCAGGGCAGGTCTGGGCCAGCTGGGAGCTCTCTCATGCCGGCATCCTGGTGCCTGTGCAGGTCCTGTTTGCCCTTCTGCAGGAGGGCAAGCACCACCTGCACAGGTGTTTCCCCCCTCCCCTCTCCGAGGTCCATGAACCAAGGATGCAGGATGCTCTGGGTTTGGGCTGACAGCGTGTGGTGTCCTGGGGCTGGAGCAGTGCTGTGGCACGGGAACTGCCAGGGGAGGCAGCTGTAAGACACCCCCTGAACACATCCCCATGGTCCCTTCTGGCGCCTCAGAGCTCTGCCCTCTGCTCCATCCGGATCCATTGGGAACACAAACAGGCTCTAGCACCACCCCCCTGCCCTTTGGGCCACCTCAAACAGCTGGAGCGAGGTAAACCTGACAAGTTTTTATATGTACAGAGATGCTCGTCAACCCCCCCTCCCGCACCTCAAGTCCCCCAGTAAAAGCCAACCAAAAGAGCATTTAAAATTAAAAAAAACCAAACCCAAACCAACGACAATCGACCTCCCCCCCCCACCTCAAAAAAACCCCAACCCAGTCCCCAACTGGGTCTCAGGTGGCAAATGGGGACGTGCTGTGTCCCCAGGTGTGGTGGAGATGGGATAAAGTGACCTCTTCAAAACAGGGTGTGGGGGGAGCCAGGCCCCGGGCGCTGTCCCGTGCTCCCCCAGCCAGCGCTGGGGACGGGGCAGGGAATCAGTAGTACGAGCTGGCCCAGGCTGTGCCCTGGGGACAGTCCTGGGGTGTGGCGCAGACACCGGGGTGACAGTTCATAGGTAAAAAGCTAAAAACTTGGTGGGGTCTGGCAAGGAGGGTGGCAGAGGGGAGGAGGCACCGACCACCCCTGGCCACCGTGTCCCCACTGGTGTCCCCACGGCTAGTGGGTGCCCTTAGGACTCCGAGGAGGAGTGGGAGACGCTCTGGAGCAGCGATTTGTAAATGGCAGAGTTCAGGAAGCGGGGGTAGGAGTCTCTGTGCATCAGCGTGTAGATCTGGAGCTGTGCGTCGTCGAAGGTGTGCGAGGACGGCTCCTGCATCTTCCGGTTGATGACCTCCCGCACCCGCGAGTCCAGGCTCACCTGGGAGGCACGGAGAGAAATTGGGGGCTGGGGGGCACCCAAGGACAAGCCCCTGGCCCAGCACACATCCCTGCACCCCCTCTCACGGGAAACTGGGTAACAACGCAGCACTGTTGTGAGGAGACTGCAGTGTGCTCCGTCCCAGAGGATGCTGGCACTGGAGCCCTGGTGGTTGGGGAGGGCTGCAGGGAGGAGTGGGGCGCTCTCTGGGTCTCCTCTGTGTCCCCCAGCGGGGCGCAGGGAGGTGGGTTGGGGTGGTCCCGCCCTGGGTACCCCCACGCCGGGGATGCTGCAGGCCGGGATGCAGCATTTCCTCGGCCCGCTGGTGCCCTCGTGAGGTCTCGGCCCCGTAGCACAACCCGGCCCGCGGTCCCACTGCCGGCAGCATCCCAGGGGTTTTGGGGGGCTGGATATCCCCTTCCCACCGCCGTTACCCTGCCAAACTCATCCCCAAACTGTCACGGGGCTCTGGCGGCAGCTGGCACAGAGCCCTCTCCAGCCCCATTTTAGCCTGAGCCCTCCCCTCAAAAGCTCTGCCTCCTACCTCCTTAGGAGAGAGGATGGAGATGTAATCCTCGTAGATCATCCTGGCCTTCTCGTCGATGGTGTGCTTGTTGCACTCGGTTTTGAGCTCCTCACATGCCAGCCAGAAGAGCATGTTCTCCTCGCTGTACTCAGTCCGCAAAAACTCCCGGAAGACGTTGCGCCCTGCTGGGCTCTTCATCAGCTTGTCGAAGGACTGTGCCCAGCCCTGCACCTCCTCTGGCGTGGGTTTGGTGCTGACAGGTCCAGGGGAAGGCAAGGGGATGGCGTTAGAGCCGGCCAGGGATCCCACTGTGTCCCTCCTGCTCATCCCTGGTCCCATCCCAGAGGAACTGTACCCAGCTGCATTCCCTGTGCTCATGACGAGGCTGCTCCTGCTCAGGCTCCAGTGTTACAGAGCTTTCAAAGGTCACTCGTGGGGTCTGTCCTGGCTCTGCTCAGCCAGGTTGGAGAATGGCCTTGCTTTGGGCTGGATTTCCCAAACTGGGGTGTATTTTGGTGCTGGCTCTGCACAAATCCCAACAGGAGGAAAAACCTTTCCCTGGTAGAGAGGCAGCTCTGAGCCAGGAGACTGACATGGGTCCATCACCCCTCTCAGCTGGGGAGGGAGAGACGGGGGTGGAGAGCAAGGCTGTTCCCCAGCAAATACTCAGCACCTGCTCAAGCAGGCCAGGTACACTCATTATCCATGGCTAATTAGCACATCTGACCCTAACCCGGCTGTGCCAGGCACTGCACAGAGCACCCATGGCTGGGTGTCACACTTGTCACCCAGGGAATGGGTGCTTGGTGCCAAGTGTTCCTGGAGTGGGGTGCTGGCCCATCCCACTTCTCCCTGAGTGGACACAGACACTGCTGGTGTTCCACTGCAGTGCTGAAAGCCCCTGGGAATGGCCTGTCCCCTCCTCTCCCTGTGGCTGCAAGATGCTCTCGGCAGTGGGTCTAAAGGGCAGGATGAGGTCCAAAATCTGCTGAGGTTCTTCCATGCCTCAGTTTCCCTTTGCAATGGGCCCAAGGGCAGAATCACAGTGGAATTTAGCCTGTGGCTCCAGGCTCCCTGTTTCTTGGTGAGAACTTGGGATGAGCTGCTGGACACATCACCAGGAACCCCTGAGCCCTGGTGCCCCGATCCTCTGCCCTCTGTGTACCCCAAGGGCAAAACACAGTGCTGGCTGCCATGGAGGGTGGCAGAGGGGACAGGGCCATGCTGTGCCATGCTGGGCTTGTCCCCCTCCGCTGCGCTGCCCCTGCACTCACCACGCTTCACAGTTTGGGATGGTCTCCAGTTTGGTCTCCCGGGATGCCCTCCATGCTCGCTCTCGGTCCTCGTTCCTAACGGGGAGACAGAAAGGTAGTCAGGGGCATCGGGGACACATGCAGACCCCAGCTTGACCACTGACCACTGAATCTCCTCTGTGGGCAAGCGCACCCCCCACCCATGCCTCCCCCTCACCCACTGCCCCGGTGGCACCCTGGTTCCCTCGTGCAGTTTTGCTGTCACCATGTGACGATGTCCCTGTGCTCAGGCACTGCCGTGGCCCTGGTCCCACTCCACCACTCAGGCTGTGTGCCAGGGCCATGTGCCAGGGCCATGTGCCAGGACTGAGCTGAGCCGGAGTGGCCGCAGCAGCCGGCAGAGGTCAGTGCTGGATCGGCCCAAGGCGAAGCTGTTGTGAACTGTCACGAATAATCACCAATAAATAAACAAGGTTTTAGTGGTGATGTGCCAGTACCGGTCCGGCCTGGAGGCAGAGGGTGGGATAGAGGTGTTGGGGCTTGGGGATGTGGTGTTCCCTGTCCCTGTGTCCCTTTGCCCCTGGGGGTGCCGGTGGCACAAGTGGAAAGCAGCCATCAGCCAACTTCCCCTGGGCCCTTGAATTTCAGTGCCCGGCACTGACCGCAGCCCTTCCTGCTTGCGACACCGTTCCCTGCAGCTCACACAGGACTGACTGTGCAAACCTCTGCCCCAGCATGGGCGGCTGGGGTGGGCGAAGCTGTGGCCATGTCCCTGCCAGTGCCACTCCCAGGGCTCACTGCCTGCCATGCCTGAGCCCCGCTCAGCAACCAGCAGCGCTGGCTCCAGGAACAGGATACAGGAGGGATATCTGCCCCATCTCTGGGATTTCTGCTCCATCTCTGCTCACAGGCTCTTGCAGAGATGAAGGAGAGAAGGGAATGCCACCGAGCCCAGGGCAGTGTCTAGGAGGGAGATGTACGGGGCTCAGCTCCAGGGTTTTTTGCTCCTCCAAGCTCGCTGGTCTTGGTGGCTGTAAAGACCAAAGCTACTGCAAAGCCAGAGCCGTTAAAAATCTCTGAGCAAGCAGATGCTGAGGAGGAAGAGCAGATGGGCTCTCCAAAATCTGGGCTATCCAGAGAATAAGGAGCTGGAGATCCTCAGTAAGGACAGGAGATGCAGATGGAGGCAAGCAGCTGGTTCCATCCTTGGCTTTGGGCAGTGCTGGGAGGGCAGGGCTGGACTCTGCCTGCTGCTCCAAGGCAGAGCTTCTCAGAGGGCTCGTATGGACCTGGGCCATCCCTCCCTGGAGACCATCAAGGCAGCACTGGGGAGTCCCACTGCTGCTTTCTGCTCTATGTACTCCAAGAGATTTGGCTCATGAACAGGAGTCACAGTGCCTGTTCACAGGCTCAGCTGGGGCTCACCAGGCTCTGTGCCGGGGGTAGGCCCACGCCACAGCACCACTGGTGCCCATCTGCTCCAGGGCACCGTTCACACCTGTCTAACCATGCACCGGTCCTGCTCTCAACTCCCAACCCAATGAGCACACAAGAGGTCCAGAGGCTCAGCTCAGGGAGCAGGGCCATCTCCATCCTAGCTGCCCTCCCACAGCCACTGCCCATGGCTTGGGTGCCGCAGCTGCGGTGCAGGGAACCCAGCACTGGTCCAGCTGTAGGACCCCATCTCCCTCAGACCTGGTCGCAGGCCCTGGCAGCAGCTGCATCCAAGCACTTGGTGCTGCACAAAGCACAGAGGAACAACAACACACATGCGATCCCTGCACCCCTGGCTGTGTCCAAGGCCAGGTCAGGCAGGGCTTGGAGCAACCTGGTCGAGTGGAAGCTGGCCCTGCCCACAGCAGGGGGTTGGAACGAGATGATCTTTATGATCCCTTCCAACCCAAGCCTTTCTATGATTCTATGACCTGCCCTGCCTACGGGATGACGAGGTGGGTGGGTGATGCTCACTGACCCCGCAGGAGCCTGGCCCAGGTGGGCAGTGGGACGTACCACGAGCAGCTGCAGCAGCAGCACCAGCAGAAGCAGCAGGCGTTGGGGCGGTGGTTGCTGGCGGGTTGCACCGTTGTCGGAGAAGTCTCATGCCGGGACATCGGAAGGGGTGACTCTGCGGACGCGGGTCCTGCGTACTGAAAGGCACGAGGGTGGAGAGGGTCAGGGAGCTGCCAATGATCATTCCTCACCTTGTGCAAGCACACAGAGATAGAGGAGGAACCCTCGGGCAGTGATTTGCTGTGATTTGGCTCCTGCTTGCCACCCCGGCCCCCGGCCGGTCAGCCCTCACCTGCGTCCCAGCCTCATACACGGTGGACGGCGTTGGGTTGTGCTTCAGGGGCTGTTCTGCCGCTCTCAGCTCCTCCCAGCCCGCGGGTGAGCCGTGAGACCCCCCGGCTAACGTCCCTGCCACCTCCTGGATGGAGCCTGTGGGGAGGGAGAGGAGCGGCACCACGTCACTGCACAGAACCCCCGGCTTTGAGCGGCTCCGGGGGCTGCTTGGCGCTGGGGAAAGCCCTGGGCAGGTGGCAAGCGAGGGCAGGGCAGCAAGCAGAAAGTGCAGGAAAAGGAGGTGAGAAGGAAAGTAGAAGAGAAATGCATCAGGACATGCTCTGCCAGCCCCCTGCTTTGCCTGGGATCCCATCCCACACTTTGGGGATGCTGTGGGGCTCACTGCAGGCACCAGAGGGACTTGGCAGGGTGAGGGGCTCAGTGCTGGCCCTGCACACCCCTGGCCATGCCCTGTGCCATGAGGAAGAGTGGCTGAAATTCCTGCTGTCTTCAGGCACGGGATGGGGAAGTCGGAGCTGCTCCACGGCATCATGTGAGTGGAAGGAAACGGTGGCGGTGGTGAGTTTTCACAGCTCCTGGCGCTAAACCAAACCTCGTCCCATGCCACCTGCCTGCACCACTGGCTCAGCCTGGAGCAGGGATGCTCCTGGGCAGGAGAGATGCTGGGTGCTGGGCTCAGCATGGGCAGTGGTTATGTCAGGCCACAGCTGGCTCTACCTCCCTGTGCCTTTCCAAGGATGATAGGCAGCAATCACAGTCCTTCCCCTGCCAGAAGGAAGGAATGGGAGCAGTGGCAGCAGGCAGGGAGAGCCCGCGGAGATCTCAGCCTCAGCATCCCCACCTTGAGCAGTCCCAGGCCTCATCATCTCAGGTCTGAGTCCTGCTGTGGACTCAGCAAGGGGACAGAGCCAGGCTGTGGGACGCAGCTGGGGGACACAGCTGTCCCCAGAGCCCTCCATGAGCCCTGGGGATAGAGCCCCCTGTTCCCAGCACAGCCATCACCCAGCAGCGCTTTCCTGGGCCCTCGCAAACCCTCCCACAGTCCCAGAGCTCCCAGAGGAACGAAAAAGGAGAGAGTCTGTGTTTCACTCCCAATTGTCCCTATTTATAGCCCCAAGTGCTGGCAGGACGGCTGTGACCTTGTCACCCGGTTCAGCAGCAGCTTCGCCCCGTCTCACACTGTGCTGCCTTCGGGTAGCTTTTTCCCTTTCCTTTGCTTCCCCTGGCCCAACCATCTTCCACTGCCAGCACCTTTCTTCCCACTGCCCACCCACATCCCACTGCTCATCCCATGGCACCCAGCACTGCCAGGGGCTGCGGCATCAACAACATGAACCTGTGTGGGAATGGGGTGAGCAGGAGGACAACCTAAAGACTGGGAAAACCCTGCTCCCTCCCAGCTCACCTTGGCTCTGCCACAGCTCTGGGCTACGGAATGGCTGGATTGGGGCTGACTGAGGGACCAGGATGGGGGACAGCATGTGGCTTTGCTCTGTGGGGACATCCAGGCACTTCGCTTTGCTCCTTGGCTGGAACTGGCCTGCAAGTGGCTGAGCCAACACACCCTGGAGAGGCAGCACGAGGGGGTGGCATGCCCTGGCAGGAGCATCCCCCTCCCATGCCAAGGGGTGCGCTCAGCACCAAGCCAGGAGCAGGATCAGGTTGCTGCCCACCCTGGGTGCTGTGGGACACACCTAGGGCCATTCTGGAGGAGTGGGCTGTGCCATGGGGAACAGGGAGAAAGGAACTGTGAGCCTGCACAGGGACCACAGGGACCTCGTCTGAGGGCACCAAGACGTGATGCTGGTGTGATCCTTGTTGGCACCAAAAGGCAATGCCAGCACATCTGGATTGGCACCAAAAGGCAATGGCAGCACATTCTCATGGGCACTGAAGGGTGCTGCCATCATGCTCTGGGTTTGCAGAGATGACTTCCCAGCACTGTGCACCCCTTAATGCCCCTGCCACCCCCACCTCACCACGCTGGCAGGGGCTGGGTGCCACGGGGCTGTCCCCAGCTGCCCCAGTGCCAGGCCCCGCCATGGGGCTGCTGGGGCTGGCGGATAGGGAAGTGCCGGAGGGAAGGCGAGGGCGTGCGCTCGAGGCTGCGGAAAGAGGAAGGACGACAAAAAGGGGACATTTCCCCACACAGAGAAGAGACACCCCAAAAGCCACCCTCCCTGAGCTCCCCAAGCCCCCTGTGAGTTTGGGAGGCCCCATGTGCTGGGTGTCCCTGGGCTGTGCCAGGTCACACGCCCGTGATGTCCCCATGACACCACACTGTCCTCTCGCCACATGGACAGGGGACTCTCCACACAACCAGAGAAGACGAGCTCTCCCCAAAATCACTTTCAAAGGCGAACCTCCCCTTCTACCAGGCCCTGCTGAGATGTTGGCCCCATCCCATACACCTGCACATGAAGCTCCTTGTGCCCTGCTCACCCCGGGCAAAGCAGCCACCCCCAATTCTGCAGCACGGGGCACAAATCAGCGCCCACCCTGGTGCAGGGGCGTCCCCAGCACAGCCTGTGCTGCCCCCCGACGTGCCCACCGACCCTGTGCTGTGCGTGCTGGGAGGACTGGGGGCTGTGGGAGCAGCTCTTGTGGCGTGTCCGTACCTGCAGCCTGGCCATCGCGCCAGCCAGGGTGACCCCGGCTGGCTCAGGGGGTGCGCGGCATCGCCAGGACCGCCGGGTCTGCGGGCAGGGAGGTGGGGGAGAAAAGAAGAGAGAAAGAGAAAAGAAAACCAGCCGAACACATCCTCTCACAGGAAAGGGAGTGGTAAGGGAAGTGGCAAACTCAACTGAAGAGTTCAGGCCTTTTTTGGGAAAGCCCCAGCCCGGCCCAGGCGCTCTCCTTGCTGCTCCAGCATGGGGCCAGCTGCCTCGATGGGGCAGGAGAGGGGCACAGTGGGTCAGGAAAAAGGCTGAGCCACGTCAGCCTCCTGCTTCCAGGTCAGCCTCCTGCTTCCCAGGAAGGCTGGATCCGGCAGCTGCTGCAGGCACGAGGGCAACCAAGATGGGGCTCCCCAGCCAGGACTGGCACCAATGGCAGCTTCTCAGAGACAGCCCGGGCACGCTGGCGCTGGAACAACCCCATGGCCAAGGAAGTGGCTCTGCTGAGAGTGACAGGCAGGATATGTCCACAGGGTGCGCGCAGGCTGCACCGAGGTCCTCGGCGATCAGCCGAGGCCACTTCAAAGCGACAGTGCTTTCTGCCACGCTGTGCTTCCGATGTCCTCGGGCTTCCAGCATTGCCCGCAGGGCACAGATACCGGCAGCGAGGTGGGCAGTGCGGGAAAGGGGCTGTGCTGAGGGTGGGCTGAGTCAGAGCCGCCGGCGGTGCCTCCCGGCAGCATCGTCCGTGCGAGGTGGGATGTGCCAGCCTGATGCACAGAGCGCAGCCCTGCTCCCTCGGCCAAGAGTGACTCACAAACAAACTTGTTTGTTTTTTTTCCTCTTCAGGAAAAAAAAAAAGAAACAGAAGAGAGAGAGAGAAAAATCAGCCGCCAACCTCCGTTTTCTTGATTAAATTCACCCTCGGCACTGCTGTGGGCGGAGGAGGCTCTAGCCCACAAGCGACCAACACCGCTTGTGGTCTCTGCTGGCGGCTGCCCCTCAATGTCACGGCCTCACCGCAGGTGGAAAAGGGCAGAAAGGGGAGAAAGAGGGAGGAGGGATGCTGGCACCCATCCCCGCTCCCCTGGGGCAGCGCCATGTGCTTGTTATCAGCTCATCCCAGCGCCCGGCTCAGCGCAGCCGCTTCCCTCCCTTCCCTGGGACACGAGCTGTTATCTCCTCTCCTCCCGAGCCCGCGCACCCCGGCACCCAAACCCCAACGCGGTTGTGCTGCTGCTGTCCCCAGCGCCACTCCATCCGGATGGAAACCTTCCCGTCACCCGCAAGTCACCACCGGCTTTGGCAGCTCCTTCCTCTGCCGTCATCCCCGGGTGCTCCAGGGGCTCAGCCGGGCTCTGCTTCTCTGGGCACCTGAACCTCATTTATTTGCCAGATGGTTTTCCAGGATTCCCTTTGCTGCTACCAGGCAGAGAGAGAGCTGGGGGCTGTCAGGGTACAGCCATGCTCCCACGGCTTCTGGCACCCTCAGCTCACAGGCACAGAGAGTATTTTTATTCTCTGGCCACCTCTTGCCACTCTCCACCCCAGGAAGGACCTTCCCTTCGTACTTTTTGGGTCAAAATCGGGACAGCAGCTTTGCTGCTCATCACAGAACCCTGCAGGGATCATTTGGGTGGGGACAATGAACAAACCCCCAGTGGCAACGGAGACACCATCCCTGGAGAAGTCCCAGTGATGTCTCAGCGAGGAGCAGCACTGGATCTGACCCCTCTCCATGCCTTGGAGGAACTGCAAACACCCATCACCTGCTCGACCAGCCACGCTGGATCGGCACAAGGAGAGCTTGGCAGCCCTGGCTGCCCGCGTGCTGCTGGATTCTCCAGTGTCTAATAAGGGCTCAGCACAGCCTGCAGCTTCCCCACCCCCTCCCTGGCATTCTCCCAGGAGGTCCCAGCACCTCTGATCTCTGCCAAATTTGGCTGAAACCATCCACTGAGTGCAACCAGACGCGAGGCAGCCCAGCAGGCAGCTGCGGTGGGTGACGGGGGGCTGGCACCCCCTGGGACCCCTGTTCCGGGGTTACCCCATGGTAACCGCTGAGGCACCGCCGCCGAGCCCCGCAGCTGCCTCCCGCCCCCGCAGCCTGTCCCAGCCACCTGCCAGCAGCACAGGAAGTTTTAGGAGTTATTTTTAGACTCGGTTTTCAATCCCCCCCCCCAAGCAATCTTTTAGAAAAAGATTCAAGAGGTTGAGGGTTTGAGCCCCCTGGCTCTGCAGGATGGGGCTGGGCTGACCCCAGTCCTACCAGCACAGAGGTGCCAATGATCCCTGGCAGCGGCTGGGACAGGCTGGGTGGGCTCTCCGGGTCTTGCTGGCATGAAGGTGTGGTTCTGCCCGCGTGGCTGCACCCTGCCGTGTCCTCGCTGCCCCGCGAGCCCACGGCACTGACAATGCCGCACACGTGGCTGAGGCGGCGGTGGCCAGCGGGTACCTTTGTGGAGATCCTCTGCCCTGCACTGATTTTTCTGCCATTCTCAGAGGCTGGGAAGGCAAGTCCTGCTGATGGGAACTGTGAGATGCTTCAGAGTGTCCAAACACCTCCCCAGTCCTTTGCACCACGAGAGCTGACAGCCTCTCTCCTGCCAGGATGAGGATGATGCCGGGGTCCTTCTCCAGACCAGCCACCTCCTCTGCTCCCAGTGTATTTCTGCTTGAGCATCCTCCAAGCCAAATCCCACCATAAGCCCTCCCAAAAGGACTGCACGAACCTCTCCAGCACCTGCTGGGAAGAGGAGAACAGACCCATGGCTCTGTCCTGGCACCACAGCTGCTGGGCAGCAAGACAGGCACAGCGCTACCAGCACCCACCCTGTGACCCCAGCTTTTGCACTGAAACAGAGTTAATTATTTTATAGCATAAAAATAGCCCCCATGCCAATCAGATGGGGGGATTTAGTAAGGCAAGCCCTGACAGTTATGTTTCTACTACTAGAGGTATCGTGGTGTTAGGGCAGGTGCCTGTTCTGCCTTCAGTAATGATCCATGGGAAAGGAGAAGAGAGATCAGTGATCAATACTCAGCAGGGGCTAAATGGATGGAGGAGCCTGGTGGTTGATGGGAGGGAAGATCAGAGGAAAGGGAGGGATATGGCACTGGCATGGCCAGGGTAAGAGCTGAGCTGGGCGGGTTGTGGGGTGTTTCTTGTTCATAGGATGCTGCCAGGCCCCTGGGACCACAGGACAGTGGTAATTTGAGGGACGAGGAATGGCATCTTTCAAGGAAATGAGGAACCAGACAGGGAACCAAGGCAGGATTGGGATGAAAAGGAAGGACACTGCATCACAGGGCAATGCTGGATCAAAGCACTGGCTTAGTACAGCTCTGAGAGCTCTCAACACATCCAAGGGATGATTTTTCCCCCAGCCCCGGCAGGAGACCAAACCCCACTGGCTGCATCCGGAGCCCTGCACGGGAGGCACCAGGAGGTGCATGAGAGGTTTGGGAGCCTGTGCTCCATGGGCAGGAGGTGAGCGTGCCCATGCTGAGGGCAGGTCTGGCCCTGCTCTCCAGCCACACTTCCTGCCCAAAGCATGGCCCTGCGTGGCATTGATGTGGTCAGGGCAGGGCTGAGCCCAGCTCAACTGGCCAGGCTCAACTGGGACCGGCCAGGCCAGGGCCACACCAGCAGGATAGCTGGGGACAAGGGGAGCACATCCCAACTGCTGCACCCAGGGGCATTTGCCCACCATGATTTACTCAGCTGTGGGTGCTGCTGCCTGCACATTGCCAGCCCTGACAAATGCCTCTGGAGGCCTGGCTTCAGGCAGATGTCACTTTGCGGTGACCACTCAGGGTTGGGACATGTCCCCAGCATGAGGTCCCTGGACTACAGCTTGCAGAGCTGGGCTTTCACTTGTACTAGAAAAATGTCCTCCCACATCAGAATTTTGTCCTACATTAAAACACTGAGGGACTGAGGAATGAGCCTCCCAGGAGAGCATCCTGCAGGGCAAACACCCAGGGAAAGGGGGATCTGGTGACCCAAAGCCCTGCCCAAGTTCTGGAGCACCCCAAGGGTCACAGGTGACCCCTGTGCTGTGGTCATGGTGCCAGGGTAGCAGTGAGGCTCTGCCCTGCCCCAGCCACCAGAAGCAACAGGGATCAGGGTGAGCAATTCGTGTCCTCTGAGTCCATCTACCCTGGTGATTTAAACCCCAGCCAAAGGGGAAGATCGACGGTGGGGTTCAGCTCCATCACCCCAGGGAGGAGCTGGCAGTGTGGGGAGGAAGGAAGCAGTGTCACCCTGTGTGGCCCCATGCCACAGAGGTGGCCCTGGCCCTGGGACAGTGCTTGGCAGTGCAGCTGCTGCATCTCACTGCTGCGAGACAGGGCAGGAACAGCCGGGGTGCAGGACCCTGGCCATGCTGGGTGCCCACTGCAGGCATTCTGGGCTCAGATGGTGGGAGTGGGCCTCGCAGGGGATCTCAGTGAGACCCCTGATTTGACAGGCCATGGTGATGCCCTTTGCTGAGCCCCCAGGATGCTGCAGGGTGCAGGTCCCATCAGAGGACGCGAGTTGCTGTCACAGCAACACATTTCTCCAGCCCCAAATCTGCTGTGCCAGCTCTCCTCCTGGCGAAACCCACACCAGGCTCTCAGGCAGCATCTTCCCTTGGTTTTTGTTGGTTTTTTCCCAGTCTAACTTGAAGCTTTCTGTTCCTTTTTTAGAGCTCCTGCCCACTAATGCCAATATGTACCTGTTTGCTTTTCTCCTGCCCTTTGCCCTGGAACGCTGCTTGGGCATTCGCCTTCTGTCGGAGGAAGCTACAGCCCTGCTTGGGTTCAAACCTGCACGAGAGGGAGCAATTGGAAAACCCAAACCCTTACCCCAAACCCTTTTGCTGACCCCCTTTAGGCTGAACCAGCAGTGCTCTAGCACTGAGAGTAGGCTGCCAGTGCACCCGCAGCCTGTCCCCTGCACCCAGAGGCACAGCCATGCACAGGAATGCAGCGGGCTCTGCTCCTGCTGTGCCCATCCTGTTGTTGCCCTGGAGGCTTTGCAGCATTTCTGCCTCCAGAGTGGGCAAGTGCTGACAAGTGAGTCAGGAGTGTGGCAAACCTGGGTCCCCGAGCCCAGCATGTCTCCACAGCTGGAGCAAAGAGCCCTCAAAAGGTCAACCGAGGCTGGTTCCAAGTGGTTGGAGAACTGGAAGGGCGGCTTGTTCTAAAACTCGACCATACATTTTCCTGCTGTCAGGAAACCCCCTTCTTTCCATGTCTAAGATGAATGGTGAAGCTGAACCCCAAAGGACTTTGTTGTTGTTTTCACTGCTGCTCCACCCTTCTCCTGGTTAAATTTTGCTTCCACGAAATGGCCAAGGGCAGGAGGTTTTGCAGGATGGGTGAGTGGCAGAGCACTCCCTGCCTCTCCTGGTACACTCACCCGGGATGGCTGAGGTCCCATGGACCCAGAGGAGATGATGGGATGGGCTGAGGCATCATCCTCCATGCCCAGCACAGTGTCTGGGGAGGGGGAAAGTCACAGGCAGGAGGTTTCTGTTCCTGGTCCACTCCGAAGAAGGAACCCAGTAGATTTCCAGCCAAAAATAACAGAAATAAAATAATTCTCCATTCTCCCAGGGAGCGCTTTCGCGGAAGGGTGAAAGGTCGATCAAAACTCTGGGGTTGCTGCCTTGTTTAACACAGTGCTCGGGATCTGGATGGAGCCAGGATTCTGCCTTCACTATAGTTTTACCCCAAAGCCACCAGTTCCCGTGTCCCCAGGTCCTGAGGAAGGCTGGGGAGCTGCACAGGGAACTCACCCCATGCCTTGTGAACCAGCACAGCCAATGGCTCCTGCAGAGCGTGCACAGCTGGATTTAAGATGTTTGATCCCTGTGAAAAGTTCTGGATGTCCTGAAACTCTTGGGAGCAGAGGGGAGAGCTGGCCAGTGGAGTTACTGGAGTTACCATCACACCCATTGGATGGCCAAGGCAGTGAGGATTCAGGATTTTGTCCAGGTCAAAATCCATGGGGCAACCCATGGAGAGGCAGCTGGGAAAGGAAATGGGCTGGCTGAGCCCAGCAGTGATGGGAATGAGCTGGAGGAGGCTCGAATGCTGCTGGTGCAGGACTCACAGTGAACTGGGAGATACCTGTGGGGCCGGAGGCCCGTTCCCTGAGCCGCCAGAGCTGGGGCAGTGGTGGCACCGCAGAGCTGCTTCCCAGTCTGTGAACGGGGTGCTTGGAGTCCCTGCAAGTTCAGTTCCTTCCCCTCTCACACCACAGAAGATGTCGGACACTCTTCCCCTATCCTGTCCTGCCCATGAGCAAAACCTGGGTTGTAACACATGGGAGGATACAAAAAATCATTGAAAAGGTCCAGGATCTTTTCTTTTCCTCAAAATAAGAGATAACTATGAAATAATGTACATAAACAGCTGGATTTAGGTCCCTCCCTCTCTGAACAGCTTCTGTAATGGAAATGCACAGAGAGATGTGCAGATGAATAAGGAACTGAGGAATAGGAAGTCTCGGGTGAAGGCCGTGGGCACCAGATCACTCGGAACCTGCTGCTATTCTAGGCAAGAGCCCACACTGCTGAACCCTGAGAGTGTGTGCCATGGCAGTGGTGATGCCTGCTGCCTTTGCTGTGCCCTGGCTGTTCTCTTTTGGGGTGCTCAGGCATGGCCAGGAGTCGGTGCAGGAACTGATCCGAGGAGCAGGAGGAGCTGGAGAGGAAAGGCAGGGTGGCTCTTACCTCCCCCTGAGCTTTCCAAAATTATTTTAACCAGAGGACAAAAATTTGGGGGGGAAAAAAAAGGAAAAGCCCCAGCAGCTCAAGCTCACACTCTTCAGAGGTTGAGGAGTGACACAGGGGCTGCTTTGCCACTCCTGACCTGTTGCTCGCAGGGAAGAGCTCTGAGCACTGAGCTCACCCACTCACTCCACGTCAGCCCAGCTGAAACACAAGATGCTGGAGCCCAAGTCCAGCCTAAAAGCAAAGATTAGAACCAAAGCTCAGCAAAGATGGGAGAGGATGCATTTCAGGAGGCAGCTGAGATGTGCTGCCCCAGCACCTTGGGCATACTCAGAACCAACTATTCTGCCAAGGTATTTTTCTCCCTTATCCTCTCTAGGTTTCATTTGAATTATTCATCTGCCTTCAGTTCCTTCTTTTTAAAATAATAATAATAATAATAGTAATAATATCAAAACGGGTGCCTGCACCCTGACTGAGATATATTCGTGTCACTAAACTCCTGCTTCTTCACTACAATCCTGTGAGGTGGAGGTTGTTTAATTGCTGAAGAACATGACTGTATTTTGATTAGTGGCTTGAGTCATTTGTGGGGAAGGGCTGACGCGGAGCAGCTAAAATCCTTGTAGGGAAATCTGATGTGGCGCTCTCCCTTGGGAGGTACTCTGAAATATGTGCCCACTGGGGCGACCCGTTTTCCCAAAGAAAACGACGTGCACCAGGCCAGCAAACGGCACGGCTCCGCTCATCCAGCGTGACACAGGATGAACGTCTCCATTGACGGGGATGGAGATGCATCCAGAGGGGAATGAACTCCCCTCGCAGCAGGGGAATCCCTCCCACTCGCTTAACACTTTTTGTTTAGTTTCTTAAATAAGGCCATGGATCCGTGCCAGAGCAGCCTCATGGAAGCGGCGGGGAGAGGGAGCTTCCCGGGGAACCTCTCCGTGCCCGGGGAGGCGCGGTGACCCGCACAGGGCGCGGTGGCCGCGCCTGGCCCTCTCCATCCCTCGGCCACGGAGCCGCAGCGCCCAGTGCCGGCATCCCGCGACGCCGCCCACGTGATGGGCTCGTGTTGGGCCACCGTCGCATGTCGCGTCCCTTCGGGGGACAGCCGCGTCCCCGACACCACCGAGGCAGGTCCCCCTGGCCAACCCTTGGCCGCGCCGCTGCTGGAGAACCCCGCGGGGACCGGAGCTTGCGGCTGCCCTGACCTCGGGCAACCTTCCCGAGCCGCGGTGCTCCCCGAGCCCCGGCCGGCCGGGTCAGGGCTGCCCATCGCCCCGGCGAGGCACAGCACCCTTCGCACGGTGACCGGGGAGCTGCACGGGCAGGGAGCTCTGCCCGGCCGAGCCGCTGCGTGGATGCTCCGGCGCCGCCCTGGCACCCACCTGTGGGTGCACAAGAGCCGGGGAGGCCTTCGGGGGGGAATCCTCCCGGCAACCCCCGCCCCGGGCTGGGCAAACCCCGGCGCAGCCGGCCCTGCGGCTGGAGGGTGCCCCCCTCCTTCCCCCTCTCCATCCTCCTCCTCCTCCTGGCAGGAGCCCTGCCCTCCCCTGGGGGGATGCGGCGGGGAGTTCCCCCTCCCTGCTCGGTGCTGGGGGTCCCCCCGCCCCGCCGGCCGGTCCCCACGGAGCATCCCCCGCCCCAGCGCTCGCACAAGGGGCCGCTGACAGGCAGCAGCCGGACACACGGACGCACGGACAGACAGGCAGGCACGGGCAGGGCTCTCCATCCTCCGCGGGGCTCGGCGCGTGTGGGGGGAGCCGTGCAGGAGAGAGGATGCCCGGGGCAAGGGTCCATGCAGGGGGAGCGTGCAACGGGGCTGGGGAGGGAGAGGGGGGTGGGCAAAGCGGGGTCCGCCGGGG
>VWPU01012580.1:0-75893 GCA_013398955.1 Callaeas wilsoni
AGATTCCCTAATATGGAGCAGGAAGGATTGTCCCAGATGCCTTGAACTTGCTGCTTAGTAGCCACAAAGGTGCAGCAAAACTGCATTCCCCTCATAAAGCAGTATTTTGCACTGGAAGCAGGGCAGAGTGCAGTTGTAGGAGATCCTGTCCAGGTTAAAGAGCCTCTGGAGAGCTGAGGATCACCCCTGTTCTCTCATCCAGAGCATTAATCCCTGCATTTCTGAACAGGCTGCCTAAAACTGCGTGGTGCAAACAAAGCCCTGTCTCGTGCCCATCTCCTCGTCCCCAGTGCAGTCCCTCTTTCTGCAAGCAGCAGAGATAACGATGGCAGATTGCTCTGGGATAACAGAGAGAGCGTGTTAGGAAAATGCTCCTAGCAGGAGCCCTGAAATAGCTATCTCTGCCTGGCCATAGCTCAGGTTTGTCTGTACTCAGGACATGCTGCATCTTTTGTTTCCGCTGATCTTGTAGCAGAGGCAATAGAGCTGAGCTAAAAGTCAGCATCCAGATATGTCTTAATATTTGTCAATGGGCTGCAGCTCAGTCAGTTGTGTTGCATTTCATAATTGAAAAATAACTGGCAGCACACTCACACCCCATCAACGAGCTCTTCATAGCAAAAGGAATTAAACAAACAAGACCAGTTTGGGAGCACCTTGATTTTGCCAATAAGGCTTGGAAAGGTGAGTCTGTTTCTGCACTCGAAGTGGCATGTTGGTCAGAAATGGTAAATATCAAAATGTTTCTGCTCCATGGGTCATTTCTGGGAAAAATAAATAGACTGAAGTTCCACTTTGAATTCATCTCCATACAGAATTTCAGATGTCGTCATGGAGGGATAAGATTAACTGATCACTGCTTATTTGTATCAGTGACAGTCTAAGATTTCTCTCACTGTTTGGAAATCTGCATCATTAATCTTTAATTCTACTCCCACATTCTGTTTTCTCAGATGCTATTTGTAAAACACGGTTCAAAACAAATTACCAATAAGACTGTTTCTGAAAAACAGAGTACTCCACAGAATATTACACTGAATACAGAGAATATTCACAGAACAGTAAACTGTACCCTGGGTCATCAGTGACAATTAGTGGTTTCTAGCAAACATGATAAGAACAAGTTGAGGGATTTTTGGCCCAGTTTGGGAATTAGTGTTATTTCTTGGTGGTGAGCAGCATGTTTGTAAAGCCATACTGACATTTGCTACTGGGAGTAAGAAATAATCCATGAAGTTTCCACCACTTTCAAAAGCAGAAACATCTGTGGGAGACCCAAGAGTCTGCTGCCAGAGTTCAATTGTGTAAACACCTGTAGTTCATCAGCTTTGCTCTCATTAAAGATTTGATGTGAGCTGTTATAAAGAGGGTGATGGTAGGACACAAACACCTTCTGACTAGTTTAAAGAAATGCAAACTCCATTACAGTTATAAAGATTTTTTCATATAGAAAATTATTAAAAGGGATTTAGAGATGACACTAGAGAGCAAGTAATTAATCCACATGCCTCCAGTGTGATCAGAAACAGGTCAACTTAATAATATAAAACAGGAGGCAGCACCTGGATAGAGCAGAACTAAAACTCCGGAATACTGTGTCCTCATACAAATCACTTTACCCTTCTAAACTCAGAAACACCATTTGGGAAAAGAGGACCAGGAGATGCCCCCATTGTGGCGGTCTAACCAGTGGAAGTGGCAGGACTATTCCTTTTCATGGCATGGTGTGCTGATGTCTTGGGGTGATTCTATGACCATCCTTTATTCCCCCTCGCCTTCTTGATCTCTAGTGTACCTTTAAATTGCACAGGGGAGAGAGAGAAGCCGAGAGAACTCTTCAAAGCGGCCAGCTTGACCTTGTAACTAGAATGTTTTGCATTCTTTTCGCTCCCGATTCCGACAAGATTTGTTGGTTAGAGGACTTTTGCTCTCTAGTCTCTTCGGCTTTCAGCGGAGAAGGGACTGTGATCTGCCTCAGCGGCTTCTGCTCCTTTTTGGACTGTTTTTGGCTTGCTTTTCATCCGCGACCAGCTCCCATCTCCGGCCCTGCTCGGCGGGACCCTCCCAGGGGGATCGTCGGACCCTGCCTGGCCCGGCCCAGCTGAGGACTGCAGGTTTTACCTACAGAAAGAACTCTAAAATCCATAGTCCTCTTTTAGGGGACAGGGGAGGGGGTTTCAATATTTCTTTCCTTTTTTCCACGTGACAGGGGGGCACTCTGTTTGTTAAATAAATAGTTTTTTTCACTTTCACTCGAGAAATTATTTGCCCGAAGCCGTGGGGGAGGTGCTGCTGGGGTCTGCTTGCCTGACAGGCAGGAGAGAGAGAGAGAGAGACGCCCCTCTCGGGTTGTTTCCTCCTCAATTTGTGTCCAAACCAGCACAGCTGTGCATCCCAGGTCAGCTCTGAATCCCGGCCCCAGGAGAGGGCGGGCAGCTCCGCCCAGGGAGTCGGAAGGCCTGGAAGAGCCAGGTGTGGTAGGTCAGGCCACACCTGTGGCCAAACCAAAGGAGCAACGCAGGCACTTGAACTTAGGCATCCAAGTGGCATTTGAGTTGCCCGATGAGACCCGGAGTTGTTTTCCAAACGGTTGTTCCATGTCTTCTCTAATTAGCATCCAGTAGCCACAGAGTTGAGACGCCTCCTCCACAAGGGGACTGGGAGCATGAAAAATGAGCTGTGTGGAGCAGAAGGGATGAAGGAGGATAACAAGCCCCTCGGACCCCCCTGCAGCCAGCTAAAGCCTTTTTTTGTTTTTTCTTTTCTTTCTTTGCTTCAGCAAATGTTTTTCCGCCTTTGACAAAGCAGATAACCTAAAAAAAAATCCTGGCTTTCAGGTGCTTTACAGATCATGTTTATATCTGGTATCATTCCCTTTTCTAGTGAAGGGCAAGGAGCTTAATTTGCCTACGCAACAACCCTTTTTTTTTTTTTATCTAAATGGGGCAGAAGTTGTTATCATCTTTTATAAATGGGTTGAAGGTATATTGATAAACAGCACTGTGTGTCCTTCAGTGCTGAATATGGGTCAGCTGCCTGCTGTCAACCCACTTTAATTCACCTCATTGAGCCTTCTGCGTCTTCCGTTCCTTGCTAGTCAAAACTCTGTGAAGATAGCAATCTAATTGTCCAGTGGTAGCTTAGAATGAGGCTGAGCAAGATTTTCCTCATAAAACCAAAAAGAAAATATTGAGAATGTTTGAAGGAGTAACCTTAAAATAAAATCAGTGCTTCCTTTTTTCTTTGCTGTTACTTGAAAAACTCAATGGGTCTTTCTGTGTAAGCTAGACATAAGTATCAATGAAGAATACACAGCAGTGACTGCAAATACATTTCCGTCTGAGCTATGTGAAGGAGAGATTTTTTTTCTGCATTACACACAGAAAAAGCATCACTTCCAGCTTGCTATGATTGCTGAGAAAAATCAGTAGGTTTTGAAATAAGTAAATTTTACTGTTGTTGTTGACATTTGAAAATGCCTGGAGAGAGCTGTATGGGCAGTTGGACACATTCAGCTGTCTAATCTCCTCAAGTTTTTGCTTTGCAAGGGGAATATTGGCATTATTTGTTTTTTTGAATCTAGTCTGGCCAACTAACTAGAATAGTTCTGTCCTTCGTCAATGGAGAATGATACCCTCTCCAGAGGGCAGGTCTCACCACCCACCTCAGGGCTCCTGCCATGAATCAATGTCCAAAGAAGCTTTTCTCCTCCTCTGACTGTAAAGGGAGTGAATCTGTGATCCCTTTGCAGGAGGAGTCCAGAGCAGTGATGGTGGAACCAGGAGTTACAAATGAGAGGGTGATGTTGCGCTAAATTGAATTAGGGCTAAGACAACACTGTGAGCATAACAGAAATGTGGTTACTATTGTTCAGGTGGCTGAATTTGGTCACCTTCCCTTTATCACCATTAGAAGGCTCTGAAGGAGGCTTAGCAATGTACACCTTGAGGTTATGGTATCTGAAGAGAAAATAAATAACTAAAATGGATCGTTGATTCTGACCCACTCCTTTTTCAGGTGCCTCACTGTGAAGGTTTACAATGCAATATATTCACTTTATTATTCCAGGAATTGCTCTAGCATCAGAACCACTTTTCAGATCAGCAAAACTGTTTTACAAGTTGTTTTGGAGTAAAACCTTTCTTGTCTCACTTAGGCTCATTTAATTTAAATTTATTTTCAATAGAACAGTGGACTAATGATCTAATATTACTTTACATTTAGATGCTGCATGCAGGATTGCCTGAGCTGAACAGCATCCAGGATCTGAAATATGTGTATGATAACCTCCGCCCTCAGGACTCAGATCTCCAGGCTACAAGCTACTTTACAAGGTAAAACCAGCATATAATCTAGAAACCTTGTCTTCTTCAGGCATGAAGCAATTTTTCTCTTATGTTAAGAAGCTGTAATCAGGGAAATTGCACAGAAGGGTAATTCACATATTTACTTTAAAAATGTCATTCCTTATGCATGTTATAAAAAATTTCCTCGAATTTCTGGAAGGAACAGTTGTGCATTTGTGGTACACTTGTAGCAAGTCACTTACTCGGTGCCTGGAGATTTCTCAGGCTTTCATGGTGAAACCATCCTGATTTGTATCTAGTCAGGCTTTCTCTCTGTTTTTAAGTGCAGCAGCTACATGCAAATAGATTCAGACTGCTTAAAGAAGTTCAACTTGTTAATGGTCTGAGTGAAAGCCTTCAATTTCTGCATTTTACTCCTTTTTCTCTTCTTTTGACCTCCTGTGTTGTTATGACACTTTTTTTTTATATGCTTTCACTCTTGCCCCTTAGTAAGAATGTTATATTTTAAAATTTAATTACAGCTTCACATTTACCATCAACTCCTACCTTATCCTTTCCTTTAAAATTTCACATGTTCCCAAACTGCAGGCTTATATTTCCACTTCAAATAGGAAACATGCAGTTTCTAATTAAACTGTAAAAGTCTTGATTCTGTCAAATAGTTCAGGTGGTTTGTGGGTAAAATCCCAGTTTGTTTAGTTAGTGGAAAAGGGCTGGGATATACAAAACAAGCAGGAAAAATCTGAGTCTTCAGAGTGAAAATTGCATGAGTGTCATGCAAAGCTCAGAGCTGGTGCCCCTCTGGAGGTGGAAAGGATCAGTTTTCAGCTGGGTCAGTTGTGGTTAGGGTTGTCATCACCACAGCCTTGCTTAGCTGGAAGAGTAAGGATGAAGACTTGGTTCAGACTCCATACTTTTTCTTTTGAGGGTTTGGGACTTCAGAGTGGGAGTTCTCCTGCAGTCTTCCTCAGCCAAAGCATGTGGAATAAGCCCAACACTGTTTTGGAAGGGCCGGTGTGCTTCGTTGCCTGGTAGAGGTTTGTGTTAGGCTTAGGAAATCCTGTTCAGCCCACAGAGGCTACAGGCAGGACTCAGAGGTCAGCATGTCCTTCTTCCCCTGAGATTTCTTGTTAGGGATGGTGTCAAGGAAACGAAGGCTGTCGGAGTGGAAATTCCACTCAATTTCTGCACACCAACAAAGTAGTTATGCTGTGGGCTCTGTTCTTATTTGAAACTGCATTTTCTCCTAAAATGCATTCTGCGAACTTCAGAGCTATTGTTCCAATTTCCTTCAAAATGCTGATCCATAGAGATCATTACATCACGTAGAAAAGACAGATATTGCTAGAGTACATATTTTGTTCATTAATATTCTTAGGATATGTTTGTATTATATACGCTCATCTGCAAGAAGAAAATCCCTTTCCATTAGTTCATGAATTTCCATGGATCTCATTTCTCTTGGAGCTTTTTTCCTTCTTTATGCTAATTTCTATTCATTTGAACATTATTTGTGTTAATTCAAAAAATGTATTTACATTTCAACATGTTTGAACATGGGGAGAATATCAAGCCTTATGTCTAGTAGGATTTTAACTTCCGGAAATTGTATCCAGGCACTTTTCAAAATAAAGACTTTGGGATGGCCTGATACCCGGATCCATGCCGAGACTGTCCCTCTGTAAAAGCACTTTCCAACCTGACTTTAGGAATGTTAATATATTGAGATTTTTGTGAGCTTTGTGTTACCTACATCATCTTTATTCCTTATCTCCTCATTATACAAAATGTTGATATGAGAAAAAATCCAGTTACATAATTTTCATGGTCAATCTCTAGCTTATTCCTGTATCTGCTTTTCAAGCTGCCCTTAGAAAGGCAAGGAAATTGGAAGTTCTGATTATTAGCACAACTTCTAGTAGTTCTCAAATCCCTTGCAATTTGTAGCTCCTTTTTCTCCATAATTGCTTCCAAAAACACTTCATTGTTTTTTAAAAGTTCTTTTCTAGACAAGGAGTGTGGTCATTGGAATGTTAAAGGTTGCCAACAGAAAGCTGTTCCTTGTTCTAAGTACAAGGTAGTTATTGTAATCTTTCAGATTCAATCATATAATGTATCCACTGAAACTCCCAGTCTTCTGCTAGTGGAAATAGGAGAACAGTATTTCTCTGTATTTCTGTAGAAATGGGTTGCCTTTAGCAATTTTCTGAGTTTGGTTTAGGAATAGCACTGACATTGGCCCTAGTGCTGTTTAAAAACAACATGGGATGATGAATGATGTCACAAATACTCCTGGCAGAACGATGTGAATTTGCTCTTTGCCGTCACCTCGCCGGCCGGCAGAACAATTATGTCGGAGTTTGGACTGTAACGTACTGACCCCTTTCAGGCTCGTAAAACATTCTGTGTTTTACTAAATTCCTTCGGTCTCATTCTTGATTTCAGTCATGTGCAACAGTCTGTGGTGCCATTTGTGTGCAGTTCTTCTCACGCGGGGTCAGTTCCCTGCTGTGAGCTGATGAGCAGCAGCGTTAAGCCTCACAGCTTACAGCCCTCTGGAAGGTCACACCCTCACATCGTGGACAAACAATGCACCAATTGAGAGTTAAACAAGAGTTTCTGTGTTTCCTTGTCAGTCCTGTGCACCTACTGCCAAATGAAACATCGTTGTCTCTCCAGCATCTGCCCTGAACTCAGTTTGATCCTTGAAACTCAATTTGATCCTTACCCCTCCCTCCTTTCCTCTTCCCCTGACAACACAGTTTTATCAGAAACTGGAAACCCATCTTACCTCTGGATATAAATCTCCTCTATGGTTTTCTGCAGATGTCTTCAAATGTCAGCATGGTGTGGCAGGCTGCGTGACATTTTTAATGCGCCTGCACAGGGATGTATATTTAAAATCGGTTTTAAGAGCATAAAGTTAGCCTAATGCAATGAATGGAGTTGATTTCAATTGATTGCAGTGTGCAATCTAACCCACTCATAGAAACCCATGAATAAGAGATGCAGGATGGATCTGGCAATTACCAGGGGAGCACATTGCATATCTTCAGCAGCCTGGTGGTGGAGGGGGTGCTGCTTGGGTCAGCTGCTTTGTTTATTTATTAATGGACTCATGGTTTAGGTACCTGTCAGTGCCCAGGTCAAGCATATCCACTCCAAACCACAAATGCCAGCAGTTTTCAAGCTGGACAATCCACAGTAACTCCTTTCAAAAGATGACACTGATCTCAAACTGATCAGCCAATCTCTGTTTCTCAGGTGGCTGCGGATATTGCAGCAAGAAATGTCCCAAACAGGTGAAATGCAGTGAAAATTGGTGGCATCTGAAAGGATGTGGACAAAACTATAGCACGAAACTTTATTTCAGTGGCGTTCAAGTAGTTTCTAAGGACAGTGGTATATGTGCCCCAAAGGAGCAGGAGGCAGACTTCCTCCTTGAATTTTGGTGTTTGAGGAATTCATATTATAAAAGGTCTGTTGCTGAAAGCAGTAATATTCGGGAAAACTCTATTAAAGAGTACGAGGGCATACTGTCCAACTTGTTTTAAAATGGAAATTGGTAAATTCATGGATAGAAATGTGGAATATAAATGAAACAATGTTCATTAACATCTGAGAAACCCATGAAAATAAATTTTGCTCATTATACTCTAACTGGTTTTCAGGCCTAGATGGAAATGAGAAGCAGGATACCGTCAAGAATGCTAAAGAAATATCCACCAAGACCAAGATCCTAATAATTAGTCAGTAATAATGATTGTGTGTGCTGTGTATAAAGGCTGGTGTGTCCAGAAAA
This sequence comes from Callaeas wilsoni, assembly GCA_013398955.1. Lineage (NCBI taxonomy): Eukaryota > Metazoa > Chordata > Aves > Passeriformes > Callaeidae > Callaeas > Callaeas wilsoni. The sequence continues at coordinate 8,110 of VWPU01012580.1, forward strand.
AATCTAAGCACCAGCCCTCAGAATACCTGTCCCATAAGAAATGTCTGCTTCCTAAAACTCAAGTCACCAACTACTAGTAACTCTTGAAAACATTAGCCAAACTTTTCATCCATCTCCTTTCACACAAGAAGCCAGCCAGTCTGCTCATGTTTTACCTGATACTGTAATTTGACAGCTCTGTAGAAAGACTGAAGCCAAATCTGAAATTCAAAGTCAATTCAGCAGGTGGAAAGCAGAAAGTCATTACTTTCCAATAATCCCAGATATTTAACTTTCTTTTCTGAGAAGTAGGTCAAACACCAATCTGCATGGTAAACAGTTGTTGTCACGTGGAAAAAAAAGATTTTCTCTCTGAAAACTGTGTTGGCAATATTTGGATTCACTGCTAATATTACTCCAGTTAATGACAATTTCCTGTTTTCTTCTGATTAACCTGTGCTTTTGATGCCCTTTGTACTGTTCACTTAGTTTAGCTATCTCTAGACCATCAGGCACTAATCTTCCATGCAGCTTGGGCTACCAGAGCTCTGAAACAAATAAAAAGCTTTTTGTCATCTTTGTGAAGGCAGAGCCAGCTTTGGGCACAGGCAAAGGTGGTAATGGCCAGGGAGCAAGAGGAGGATTTTTGCAAAGAATACCCACGACCTTACTTCTTTCAACTATTCCTAAGCTCAATGTGGCTGTAGAGAAAAGAAAGTGTGTGGGCATCTCGGAGAGCTCAAGGAGAAACTTCCACCACTGGTCCTTGGGATGAACTTCAGAAATGCTAGCAGAAAGGGGAATCAGGTACCACAACGTGATAAACTGGGTCGCTGAACTAATCCAGGCCAAAAATAAACAGCAAAATCGCAAAAAGATGAGACACACGGGTTTGATTTACCCCATTGCTCCACGTATAGTTAGGAACCAGCTTTTGGGAAAGAGGGTTTCCTTAAGCCAATTTGCCCTTGAAAGCAAGTGCAGAAGGCCACAAGCAGAGTTGTTCCACCTCGCTGGAAAGACACGCTCTGAGGTGGCATCAGAATAGCAAAGAGGCCTTGAATTCTTCATTGGTTACATATAAGAAAGTTGGCTTAATGTTTTCTATACTAGCAAAGAGGACTGCATACAGACAAAACAGAGTATTGAGAGGGGGAGGAAACAACTTATACTTCTCTTCTTATTTGATTTTAGATATAATCATTTCCAAAAACTCACAGGGAAAATCTGCAACAATGACAACACAAGGGTCTGTTTAGGTTTAAAGCATGTGATTAACAATCTGGGTTTTAAAAGTGTATTAGAAGCCTAATGGACCCATGGAAGGAATAGTGGCAGTCTGATACCACGCAGTTCTGTGTAGTGATGATGTCTGAATTAGTACTAATTTACAAGCCGAGGCCTGCTTTATGTAAATTAAAATGCAGTGTGTTTAGCTGCAAAGTTAACGTTCCTCTTATAGTAATGTGGCAAATTCCCTAACTGCTCTGCTATAATATGGCCAGTTACAGATTCTATAACCTAATGTCTCAGCAATTTAGGAAGTGTTTAAACTACACATTAAATTAAATACATAGGAGCCAAAAAGGAGGAGTTCACCTCTCATGCAGCCTGGTTAATCATCACTGAATTGATTTTGTACTAACATTTTGAAATTAGATTTGTTTTCTTGTTTTACATCAGAGTGTTAATTTGTTTAATTTATTAAATAGTTTGTATCTGTTTCTGAAGAATATAATTAATAATTAAGATAATTAACCAAATCAATTCTGAGGTACCTTTCCTTGTATTACATTAAGAGGAACATATGCATGTCTCCTCAGTTTACTATGCCTAATTTGTGTATGATAAATGGACACACTATTTTGAATAAAATCTGAATTTCAGGGGGCTGAGCTGGGGAGATGTCTGTAGGTAGAATGTTCCTTATGCTTTCTGGTTTGGTTTCATCTGTGAAGGTACAGAGTTTAGCCAGAGCATCTGAGATCATGGAAATTAGGCTAATGTGATGAATGGAGTTGATTTCAAATGATTGCACTACACATTCCAACCCACTCACAGAAACCCATGAATAAAAATCTAATTTGAAATGACAGGTGAAGCATTTGCTCAGCTTTGAACAAGGCATGACGAAGGTGGTTAAGGGTGTTGTCAACCCTTGTAATCTAGTTAGATATAATCCAAAACTGTGAGGAAAAAAAAAAGAAAAGAAAAAGAAAACACAGCAAAACCCTGACAATTTGGTAGAGGATTTGCTGCCATATGACTTGAAACTAATGGGTTGTTGTTCTATAACATCAAAACAGATCTAGAATATCTTCAGAGAACTGTAGAAATAAGCAGGGAAACAAAAAAAATTATCATTAGAAGTTAATAGGTCTTAAAAATTCAATTATCAATTGAATTCAAGAGAGCGTTTTCTAATGAGTACTGCATCTGACTCTTCAAAGACCTGTGATTATCTTGCAGTGTTATTTCTCAAGTCGAGTTCACTTTCACATTTGTAGTACATATCTACATGTTTATCTAGGGTTTTCTTCTCTATTGTGTCTTTTCTGGTGAAAGATCTCAAAACTCTAGGAAATCAAAACAGCGTTCTGGCTCCCCTTGCACAGGAATGAGATAAAGGGAGATACCAGCAGAAAATTTCTCTCTCTTTTTTTAATTCATCTTAAGCAGTTCCACAGGGACAGAGCTTTTAAGGACTGGGTAGAGGATTTAGCAACACATCATGCACAGCTAAATCACAAATTGAATCCAAGAGCCTTGCGCAAACACGTGTAAGCCCATGTGAGGTTAGTGTAACCAAAAATAAATATAATCATAACTAGTGCCTTCTCTCCTGCTCGGCAAAATGAACACATGCTGCTCGACCCTGGAACTCCTCAAAACACACATGGAACTGTTCTGCTTGTCCCTGATGTCCGAAAGAGGCTGGTACCCAGCTCGTGAGGAATAGCTGCTCCAAGCTAAGCACTGAGGCAGGCAGTGGCAAGAGCACTCCTTTAAGCAGTAGAGCTCAGGGGCTGGGTGTGCTGCAGTGCAAATAGCAGTGACTGGTGTGTGTGTGGGTATGTGAGGTAGGCTTTAGAATTTGGGATTTTTCAGTCTTGTACCCATAAAAAGAGGGGACAAAGATTGGAAGCAAAACAGATGCATAAATAGCGCCTCTCCTGTTTGCTCGTTCTTCAGGAAAATAAAGGAAAGTTTGGAGTGCTTTCCTGTTAAGCTCAATAACCTGATCCACACGCTTGTACAGATGTCAGTGGGGAGCTCTGCAAAGCCTCCAGCTCCAGAGACTGTCCCCCAGGAATGGATGATGCTGGACACAGAGAGGTCAATCGCAAGGGCCACCATTTTGGGATTCAGCAAAAAGCCTGACTCCGTATGTATTATGTTCTTTGCTTGCCCTCGTTTGCCTGATCTTTAATGACTCTTTCAAGAACTTACACACTCTCCCTCTTCCTTTATAGAAGATGTGCTTGTGCCACATTAAAAGCATCATGGGATGAATAGTGGTGCCATAAGCAGTGAGCTACCAGAGAGCAAAAACACCAGGCAGACAGATATTTGCAGGGAGCCATTAAGGAGAACAGTTCATTCCCTATAGTGAAAAATAAATCAAGAGCTAATTAAAGCATCCAGAAGGAAAGCATGGCACAAAATTAGGAAGCCTAATAGAAATTGGAGGCTGTTATATGATGCTTTAATGGTGCACTATTAGTTTTCCCACACTGCAGTGATCTTTCAGGGTTTGAGTTGTACGCTACCCAGGCAAGTTTCTCTTTCCGGGCAGCAAAGACTATGAATTACAAACTGAATTCTCTGGCACTTGGCACTACATTAAAGGGAGGTTTTTCTTTGTTGAAATCACCCTATATATTCTCCTGTACTTTTTTTTTTAATTTGCCTCTCTGATCATTTCTCTGCTCTGCCTTTCCCTTTTCCCCAAAACAGCTATATCTCATCCAGGTGGTGCAAACCTGCAACGTGGTCACCTTCGTGGAAAAATCGTTCGACCAGTTCTCAAAACTTCACAGCCGTCTCCAGAAGCAATTCCCATCTGATGCCCTCCCAGAGTAAGGCAGCACATTAGTGAATGTTATTCTGCTGTTAAGTGGTTCTCTTCTGTGCTCAGATAAATCTGTGAGAATATTCACGGCAGACGTATTTTTAGGAACACAAAGGCAGAGCATCATATTCTATCAAGCCTTCTATTCAGCCCCAGAAGAAACTGAATCACAGACCATTGTGGCAGTCTAAGTTTTATATTTTATTGTTCCTTTTTTAATGGGAGGAGAAAAGGGGAACAGCTTGGGCCTGACAAAACTATTCCTTAATTTAAAGGGTAAGTGGTGTTGACTTCATTAAAGGTGCCTTTAATAGTTTTTGTTTTCTGTGTGATGTTTATCAAAACTAAACTCATGGCAAGATCCATATGTTAAAGCAATGTAGACATGTTCACAGTGAGAACAGAAATCTCTGACTCAAGCACCATGATGAACATTTTTACAAGAAGATGCACATACTGAGAAATATACAATATTCTTATGTACTGTCCTGCCCCCAAACCCAATGCCTTGTGCCTCACATCATTCGGTTTAATATCTTTTGAAAAATATGCTGTCATTAGTTGCAATAATTCTGAATATTACTTTTTATCCATGTGCATGTCCGTTCCTGCATTTCATTTTCTGAATGTTATTTCTTTACAGTTTCCTGGGGCAGTGAGTCCCGTGGTTTATTTCTGCCTTATATAAACCAGCTTTGCCTTATGTAATCATTGTCTGTGGTTTTAGTAATACAAGTGGAGCTATTTTTTTCTACATATATCATATACATTATACTGCATACACCGTTGAGTACAAAGTAGTCCTCTCTTAGAGAGTCTTTCTGACTCACCTGATACAAGCCCTTCTTTAGGCTCAATCAACAAAAAAACCATAAAGCTGGCCTAAAATACAAGAAGCTTACTTGAACCAATCTGAGATTCAAGTGATACATTTGAAAAAGATAAAGGTCTTCGGGTTTGACCTGAAGTAAACAGCCACAAACAACATGGTTTGAACTTAAAAGTCCATGAGTTTCAGATCCAAAGTTGATATTTCCCTGAGCTCGTGAGAAGCATTCTGAAAAATGGCTTAAGGTTAGTTAATTCTAGAGAATCTGTCTCCTGCCTGAGGGGGTTTTATTGACTCCAATTTGATTCATTACGGCTTTCTCACATAAACTGGTTTGCAGCAGCTGGTGAGAATTGAAATTTCACTAAACAAATACTGAGATTGCTTGAATAATGCTTTTGATTTGGAGATACTTGCAGGCTAACCATTAGGTTGTAAAATAAAATATTTAACAAGTACCTGTTTATGAATTTTTCCTGTGGCGAGCAGAGCCCTATGAAAGAAAATACATTTCTCTTCAGAAACACATAAACCTCAGAAACCCTGTAGTGAATTTCAAAAATAGTACTAGCCATTTTTCAGATAAATCTACCTCTAATGAAATCCTTTGCAACATTTTCACTGCTAAAGAGCGCTTCAGAACTCACAGAGGGTTAATCTGTGTATACTGAGGCTGTCTCTAGGAGCTCCAATGCTTTATTGCCATAATTCAGTCCCAGCAGTATCCTGTCAGGGCAGGATCTTTCCCTAAGATTGTGTTAAAACAATTCATTTTATGATGTTTTTTGATAGGCACGTTTTTTAATGTTAAAGTTTTGGGTTGTTTTCTAACAGAACTTCATTAATTTGAGGTTTTTTCATGTATCCCAGATTTTATTCTAACAATAAAAACCTAATTATTTCTTTATAGGAAATTATTACTGAAACTGCTATGCCATATCAGACCATTAGTCTGCCTGTATGTTACAAAGCTCCAACTCTGGCTGATGCCAGATGCTTCAAAGGAAGGAAAAAGCCTTGTTCCACAATGTAATCACAAAATCAGTTTAAAAATGCCTGATTTAAAAAGTTAAATGTTTAATATTGCTAGAATAATTGGAACTGCTAAAAGAAAGGACTTGGTTTCTGCTTTGTAATGATTCTATGAAATTGTACATATTCATGTCTCATTAGGAGAAAACAATGAAATATAAGAGTGCTTTGTACAAGTGCTAAATACTGAGTGTGTTGTAAGAAACAAATGGCAAAAGCTCAGAGTTCTCAGAATCCGAAATTTTGCTATTGACATGTGTTCATTCAGCCCATATTTAAAAGTTAGAAACACAGCTGCCCTAAGCGAGCCCTTGCACTCTGGCACCGTCCTTCTCATTTGGTTTGTGAGAGAGTATTAATTGTGTTTAATTATTGTTTTGTAAAGTGACAAAAATCTTTTCACTCAACAAAGCACGTAGGTGACATTATTCATACACAGAGCAATGTTCAGACAAGTAGGAAACGGAATGTGCTGCATAGGACATCTGCACATGGTGCAAGTTTATGTTTTTCTGATCCATTTCAGGTAGATGCAAAGATGAGTAGGAGGCTGGGAAGTTCACCTTTTCTAACACCAGTGCATTCACAAGGGCAAGGCCGCTTCCAGCCACAGACACCATTCAGCAAAAGCACGAAGGCCTTTAAAGGAAGGGTTCAGTGCCACCACAAGGTTCACATTGTCCTTCCCTCCAGCAGTTATTGGGGCTATCAATCAACACTTTCTCTGTCCTCTGTTTGGCCACTGTGCTTCGGATGCATCTTCTGAGGCCCTGCATTTTCCAGCCAGAGCCCTCTCTTTGTGTTACACAGACTAATTCATTTTAAGCTGCTTCCAACCAGTTCTTCTCTCCCATCCCTTGAAAGAAGTCCTTTTGTGCCCCAGAGGAACCAGAACTCTCACAGGCTGTTTCTGTGTGCCAGATGACCTGGGCTCTATTTTTATCTGTGCTGTTCACATATGTCACGGTCCAGGGTCGTGTCACTTCTCCCTCCTCATTATGCGTCCTGCCACTGTGATTTTGTGAGGGAAGAGTCACCTCTTCCTACCCATCTGTGCAGCCCTAATTGAGCCCTGATCCTCCAGTGCCATGGGCAGGAACCATCAGAAGTTCACACATACATGCAGCATGCTGATGTCATCCCGCTCCCTCGCTGGTTTAAGAGCAGACTAAGTTCTACCAGCGCTGAGTTTTTCCCTAGAGAATTTTGCAGCTGCTTTTCTAAAGGCTGGCCAAGCGTCGCTTTCCAGTGTATCACTAACTAGACAGCTCCTTTGTCTGAACCCTTCAGGTACCTGTTGAGATCTAGTGGATAAAAAAGCTCATAGCAGAAAAAAAGGAGGTTTGTAAACAAGACACACTTGACTATTGGCAGTGGTGGTGGTGGGCCATGAAATACAACCAGATGAAGACTTCTACCTTTCTCTGTCTCATACATTAGAGGACATAATGCATAATGTTAATTATGAATCCTGCTATTAGCAATCTGTATCACAAAACCCATTATGTGCAATTTAGCATAGATAGCTTTTCTAATGCTCCTTCAGTCTGACAGATAAATACCCTTTGTCAGGGCAAGGTTAATATAAATTGATTATGTGTGTTGTTAAAACTCTAACCTTTTGACTGATCTAATATGCATTGTCTCTAAAATGCAAAGATGATTCAAGTAAAAAAATGGGAGGTTTTGACATTTTCAACCACCGAAGTATTTGAAAATTGACATAAGGCCATTCTATGCATGTGTGATTTATTTACTAACCCAAAATTAAATTAATCTTAATAAAAATTCAGCAAGAACACTACTTTTGCTATTTTTATTGTTATTGCTTTTGTTGGGATTGATTTTGTTAGTATGATGATTGTTTGTTTTCATATATTCTTTTTATTATGCTAGTACCTGAAATTAGATAGGGGATCAGGGACCTACTCTGAAAACCTTATCCACACTCTAAATAGCTGAGGTAAAAATGCAAGCAATGGTATATTCATCAAATGTCACATTGTTGCTGTAAGGATTTGGTGCTGTGTTCTGTTGTAAGGATATGTCAACTCTGGGCTGAGATCAGAGGTCTGCTGTGCAAAAAGGCAATGTTTTCTTGGGACCATAAAGGGCCGATTATTTAGATATATTTAGAGACTGTAAAATGCAAAGAAATGTCTTTTACAATTTGTTTACTTGTTTTTTAATCGATTATTTAGACAGAAAAAGTGCTTCAGTATGAGATCATTTACCAGCAAATTATTAGAAGAAAGTGAGTCGGGGGTAAACAATCCTCTGGACCCTGTACTCATTCCTTCCCTTACCTGCAAAACCCCTTAGGAAGTCTTGGCTTTCTTCTATTGAGCTGGAAATATTTTCAGCAAATACAGTACAAGAGTTATGCTTACAAATATTCTTCTTTTGCAGGTTTCCCCATTCATGGCATTTACCTTTTATGGATCTTGAACATAAAAGAGTGAAGGATTTGAATCTCTACCTGAAGCAGCTATTAAGTGGCTCCAGGAAACTGGCTAATGTGAGCATTCCCAGTATTTCTTTTATTTGCACATGATTTCTAGTAGCATTTTACCAAAAGATTCAGGAAATTTTCCATTGCCTGTTTTGGGGAAAAAAAAAACAAAAAAAACCCCATAAGTGACATATCTTCTAATGATGCATTTTGGGATGGAGCCATTGCAGCATTCATCAAAACTTAAGACAAAGACAAGTATGACTGAGAAATAGTTTATTAGACCTGGCAGGGCATTTTTCAGAAAAACTTTTCTTCCTTTGCTGCCATCGAAAAGTAGTGATTCACTGAATTTTTGACAGTAAGGAGTAGGTTCTGAGGAATGTAATGCCTAAAAAAAGAAGTAAGCTTTGAAATATTGAAAAGTCTGATTTTGACAGTTGTTAAATGAAAAGTTCCATTCTTTCAGCCCAGAAATACCCATTTCAAAATGTATTTAACAGGTAGAAGAAGTAGTTTTGCAAACATAAGACTTAACCCAGACTGTTTCAATAATATCAGAATGATGCATTGTGTCCATTAAAATTGGTGTTTTCACATTTTTTTATTCAGTATTGTTTCCTGAGGTTTGAGGTTCTTGTCCTGTTTAAAAATGGAAAGCCAAAATGGTAACAAACATTGACTTTTCATTTTTTTGGGCCGGGACAAAGCCTTGTGCACCTCAGCAGCATAAAAGCCGGGGCTGAGAGTAGCAAAGGGGCCACAAAGGGGACTTTTTTACACTGAAGGTGGCAGAACCCTGGAACAGCTGCCCAGGGAGATCATGGTGATGCCTTTTGGGGCTACCTTCCACCCTGGGAAGATGTTAAATCACGATGCTGCAGCACTTCAGCGGCTGAACGGTCAATTACTGGCAGTGACACCGGGGTCCGAGGGACAGGAGCATCCTCCAGCGAGCAGCCTTTGTCAGAGAGCTGCCAGGCAGGGAAAAAATGGTGTTTTATATCAGACCCCAGGCTTACACAGAGGCTTAGTAAATTCATGTGAGCCGAGGCACGAGCTCGGGGTTGGCCCTGCTGTTTCATTGCTGGCAAGTTCTGCAGCACAGCTTGGGCCTCTGCCAGGTGAGTCCTGCCATGTCCCACGGCCGCAGGGCCGCAGCACAAACTGGGGCTGCTTTGGTTTCATAGTACGGACGGCCGAAAGAGGGTCTGACAGGATGTTTGTTCTCCAAAATCTCAAACATCTCGCAGGAGGGGGAAAAAAGTTTGCTGCCTAACTATATAACTTTCCCAGCTGCGACTTTGTAATGGAGATTAAAGAGGAAATTGTCCATATGCAAAACAAACAAGAGTTCTCTTATTAATATGAATACAAATTCTGAGCCCTGAGTTGAAATTGAGAAGATTTCCAAAGGGGATAAAAATCTTTTTGTCTCACAGAGTTACACGTCATTTGGTATGAACAGCTGACTCGGGTGCTTGGCTCCCTTGACTGACATTGCCAAATAATCTGCTCAAGTTTGGGTTGCTTGTTGTGCAATTAAAACACAAGAAGTTTCGCCTCAGCATGAGAAAGACCTTCTTTACACTGAGCGTGGCAGAACCCCGGAACAGCTGCCCAGGGAGGTCATGGTGATGCCTTTTGGGGCTACCTAAGAACAGAGGCCAGACAAAATTAAGGGAATAAAGAGTGGTTATAGTTATTGAGGGGCCTTCAGGTACATTTAGGGCAGACGAAGCCCACCCAGGGGCTACACCCAAAAATGGACAGCGTGTCATGGGGTTTTCATACTTTTATAAGTTTGGTCCGTTTGCATATTGGGGGTTAATCTTCCAATTGCAGCTTCAGGTAATGAAGTCATATACCCCACGTTTGCTCCCCCCCAGCTCACTTTTGTTTACATTTCTCAGGGCCTGAGACAGTGAGGTGTCCTTGATTCCCAGGCCTACAAGGAATTGTTGTATCTGACCAAAATGGGAAAGCAGTAGCTAACAATCTACATGGAGTTTAGAGTTCTACACTAGAGAATGACAGGATTACAAATATATGGAAAATATAAAAGCTAAAATCCTAAGGCATCAATGGCGTTTCCCTCTGTGGAGACATTCCGAGCTCACCTGGACACGTTCCTGTGTCACCTGCTCCAGGTGACCCTGCTGTGGTAGCAGGGTTGGGCTGGATGACCTCCAGAGCTCCCTTCCAACGCTAAGGATTCTGTGATTCCTTTCTGACCCTCACATTAGGGCCATGGGTTTATTTTACATTAGCGCCATTTGGTCACAGCTGAGGAAAAGCTGATCTAAGCCCATGACCTAGAAATGAAGAGCTCAGTATCTTCTGCTGTGCTCTGGACTGCTGGAAGGTACACGGATTTTCAATTTGGGCCAAGCACTGCTGTGCAGAAGCCTAATCTACAGCTGAAAAATTAGGCTGCTTAAAGCCCTGGGATAGTCATAAAATCATTTCCCGGTCGTGCAGAGAAGCTCAGCTGTGCCTCTCGCTCCATGGGTTAGCGCTCAGTCAGAGCAGGCTGCCCGGCAATGGGCTTCCCAGTGCCCTTCCTCCTCCCGTTATGGGCCTGCAGCACACAGCCCTGGAGCTGGGGACATCCTCCCAGCACTGGGGCACAACCGCGACCCCGGTATTCGGAGGTAACTCCGGACAGATCCGCTCGGGGACAGAGGTGGTTGTGGCTCTGAATGAGCCCACGGGGGCAGTTTTCCAAGCCTGGAGGGCTCAACCATGAGGACAAGAAAGCAATTTTGTACCTGTGAGGGCTGTGCTGCTACCAGTGTGCTGGACTTGGAGGGCAAGGGATAACAAACCGAGGAATGAGCAGATTATTTCCACCCGTAAAGTGCTGCTGCATGTGGGAAATCATCTTGCTGACCACCGTGCAGCTAACCTGCAATTCTGGATGATAACCTTTAAAGTTATTGATACTCCATAAACATTGAATCATTATTTTTACTTCAGTATGCTTCTCCTGCTGGGAGACAGGAGAAATTTAGAAAATACTGACATGTTCTGACCCACTTAGAAAAAGGAGACCAGTTGGTGGGTAATTTCCTTTGTTATTCTCTTCTTTTTTACTTTTCACTTTGGTATGACTCTTTTAAAAATATTATGGTGTCATCATGCCTTTAGTCTGAGCAGAAAGCCAAGCTAGGAGTCTTTCTTGATAAAAATAAATACAATTATTTTGTCCCTTTTCATACCTTTGACAACTTTGCAGTCAAATTTGTCCTTTTTCTCAAATTGTTAGGGAGCCTGGCTGAAGCCATTTAGTGAGTTGTCAGTTCTCAGGCATTATCAAACTGTCATTCTTATGAAATAGTAAAACTATGTAGGAATAAATAATTAATTCATAAATTTTTGAAGAAAGATCAGTTGCCCGTAGAACAGGATTCCTTTTACTTCCTTGCTACAGTCATTTCACTATGCTGAATTGTAGCTGTAATGTATTGTAGCTGCAGCGTAGGCTGAAGTATTGTCTGAGATAGGGAGAAGAGCTTTTATTTAATTATAAAATACCCTTGTAACACTGGTAATCACTATAAACACATTACCCTAAATGACTACGCACCATTTCCTGCTCTGAAGGATTTAGTCCAGTCCACACAGGACTGGCTACATGCTTGGTTCTACCAATCAAGTAATTATAAATCCTAGAAATGCAGAAAAAATCAGATTACATCCAAATTCCTTCCTCAGTCATGCCTTAAGTGCAAGCTTTTTAGTCCAGACTAAGTTCTGATTATGAAAATTTTATTATAATTAAGAGTAGGTCAGAATGTCACTGACCTTTTCTGCTAAATGGTTAGAACAAAGGAGAGGTGGAAAACAGCTGCCACCTTATTTGCACTGGAGCTCAAATGGAGTTAAACCATTCTTCAAACCTTTTTTAATGAACAGAAACTTTTTCTGTCTCCATCTCTGAATTTTAGTGCCAGATCCAATAAATGCAGAAACATCAGCTGATGGAGGTATTTGTTCTTGGACCAGTTTAAATGCTTAAACGTGCTCATGCCCATCCCTATTCAAAGCATTTTTTTTTTAAGTCTGTCATTTACTTTAAGCATAAGCCTCACCCAGTTACTTTCATTGACGAATTGCCTAGAATAGGAGTCCTTTCTTAAATTCAGGTTAGCACTGTTATAAATAACTCCTCCACCAGACTGTGTTCATGAACAGCAAGCTGTACTCATTACATCAGTCATTAACATGCAGAAGTTGATGCACCTTCATTGTCATCGTTGTCATACTGAGTCAATTAGGACAGGATGAAAAACAGGTTTCACAACCTTTTTTTTAAATTTAAATTTCATTCTACTCATCCCAAACTAGTGTCAATATTTCCGATCACAGCAAAAGATATTTAGTTTTGGGCCAGCTGCACCACTGCTGACTGCATACATCATCTACATACAATGAAATACCTGAGTTTTTTAGATCTGCAGGGCAATATTCTCAACAATCTTCAGAATCTTTGCGTTTTGCTCCATTAAACGGTAAAACAACCAAGTGATGTCACCAATCAGAGGTGAAGCACCAAGAAACAACAAACTGAAGGCTGGTAACATGGAAGAGGACAAAAATATATGTTCTCAAAGCATGAAGCAAGTCTGTGACAAAAGACGGCTGCTGCTGACCATTGTCACATTTTTCTCTGTTTCACTCAACTCCAACTGAGTTATGGGCTGAATGGAGACTGCAGCCCAAATCTCATCATCTAAATTAGGGCTGCCCTAGTGGCTCGTCATTTTATGGCTGTGTTGTAGGAGGGTTGTACACTGCCTGGGGACACAAAAGCAAGGTAAGGCTCCATTAATTAAGTCTGGTTTTGGCCCTGGTGTCAAACTGCAGCATTCACAAAGCTGTGTCTTCATGCTCATCTTGAAAAGACAGCTTGCACGTATCTTGGCCATTGCAAGTGAAAAATCTAAAACTGACCCTAAAGCAATGCTTTATATCACAACTCTGTGCATTTGGTGCCAGCTGGTAACACTGTATGAACAACCTTCCCACCTCCCATCGCTTAAAAGATGTGGCACTTAATTTGTGGATGTTGTTCTTGGGAACCCAGCTCAGACACTAGGTGTGCATGCTGAACTTGTAAAACTGCTGACGTTGTTTGTGCCTCATCTTTCACAGAGATTGGTTTTCTGTGCAAGGTCAGTGGGCTTGGAGGCTTGAGGGGGTTTGTTTATCACGGTGGGGGCATTTGACAAACATGAAGTGCAAGTGCACAGTAGGCTAATCAGTAAAAAAAAAGGTCTTTTGGGGTTTGAGCCTATGAAGATTTTCTAAGTATCCAAATTAACTGAGGGCTTCAGGGGTGGAGATAAACCCAGTGCAGGCAGGTAAGCAAGCAGTAATGGTGTTTCAGCTTGGATAGATTCTATAAACAGCTTTATAGTGACTTATAGGCTTTGTAAAAGGACTTTAAAGAGGATGTAAATGAAAATGATTGTAAATTATGTTCACTCATTTTCAAGCATACAGTAAAAACCCGGACCACAGCATTGTTTTAGGGTGACTAATGTTTTGCACTGTAAAAGTAATCAATTTGATAAGAGCTTCCCATATTTCATTTCTGTTTTTTTCACTGGTGCTCCTCGAGATTTGCAGAGATGAGAAAAAAGCTCCCGCCTGCCTGTATGAGGTACATAACGTGGGGGTACAAAGTGCTCCCAGGGTATGTGGGTCCCTTGAACTCCCACCACTCCTGTATTCCTGTGGCAAGGCATCCAGCAGAGCCAAAATGGGGAGGGTTCAAAGTCCTCTCTCTTCCGTCGTCCTTTGCTGAAGTTATAACAGCTGCACCAAGGTCAGCTTTTTCTGGTTTCTTTCTTTCCTGCTGATTCTCCATCCTGTTAAAGTATAACAGGAGCACGGGTGTTCTCTGACCCCAAATCTACTCCAGCACAGCTGAAAAGAAAGCTGGAAGCAGAGGGGAGGCTGCTTTTCTTTCCATCGAAATTAAATCTGGCTTGAAATCTGGCTGTGTTTCACAAACTGCAGTGTGCTTTTCTAGTTAGTCTCTGATGGAGAGCAGCAGACAAATTCTACCACGCTGCAGTGATGCAGGGCTGTGCCAGCCCCCCGAGGCCGATGAAATACTTTATTTCAATTGTATCCTAGTGCAAGTAAAGGTGGAATTTGTCCCTTTTGAGTTTAATGGCTGAAGAAAGGTCTTTGAGCTCTAGCCAGACAGACCATACATACCTGTCTGCACCTGTTTAGGCTGATGTGTTGAATGACTTGCAAAAATACCAGGATTACCTATTGAAGATTACTGCCTTATTAGGTAAGAATGGAAAGACAAATGATAGGAGGCTTTCCTAAGAATCCTTGAGAGTACAGTATTTTAGGGAATTTCCATTTGCTGATTTAAAGGTAAAAATTCCAGGGGAGGAAGGGTGAGTGGGTACTTGTGTTCATCCTCAGTGCCTTCCTTTCTGCCAAGACCATCACAGGGTCTCTGAGATTCCCACCCACAGTCACTTCTGCGTAACAAAAATTGCCGGGTTAGAAACAGACCCTCTCCACCTTAAAACAGCTCATGCATGTGTTGGAAGCTCTGACAGACCTGTTTCTGTTTAGCAGTGTACTTAAGTGCGGGCTTAATTCTGTGCTTCAGTCACATTAACTGGGGTCCAGCTGATGGAGGTCTCATAGATTTAGGAATCATCTGAAAGTTCAGCTTGTTTTTTGGAGGTCTGCTGACAAAGGAGGAACTTAATAAGGTACTTGCACATTTTCTGGTGGAAATCTAAGTGGTGGAGTCCTGCAGCAGGCAGATTAGCACAGGTCAGGGGGAAATTGCTGTCTTTTAAATAACAGTGTGCAAAATGCTTATCTCCACAAACACCCAGGAGACACCACCCCACTGCTTTTGAAGCACTTTGCCCTGGACAACCTGCTGCATCTGCTCCTGCCCCAGGATCTGTTCCATTAAGTTTTTCTGCCAACATCAGCCTCGCTGCTTCCCCACAGGCTTCAGTTCCTGTTGAGTACGATGGACACACAGGCCAGGAAAGCTTTGCCATTAGATGTGGCACCAGCAGGGTTCGTGCCTGTCCTGTTCATGCCTGATTCCACTTCTGTATTTAAACCAAATGTCTTTTTTTTTTTCAGCCTTCTCTCCTTTAGAATGAGATTTTGGAATTACTGCCTGACACAATCTTTGCACCTCCTATTTACAAACCTCTTGGTTCCTGCATTTCCATTTATTGCAGAAAGAGTAGGTGGAGAGGAAGCAGAAAGAACACCGTGGTGCTCAGTGTGGATTTTTTTATTTCTCTTTCAAGTCAGTTTGTGTATCTTTATTTCCACCTCCTGCCTACTTCTCTCAAGATCTTTGAACTCATAGGGCTACTTAAGTTTCTCTGCTTATTTTCATGCTGTCAAATAAAGGCTGGGCTGCCAAAAATATATTTTCAACCCTGGAGATTTCCTACACTTGGGACTTGTGCTGAAAGTGCGAGTGAAGGTCCCTGAGGGAATAACTCGGCTGTTCAAAGCCACTGGAAGCTGTGGCAGGTGTATGGGCTTTCCCCTGTAAGCTGTCTTCATCAGATGAGAGAATAATTACTCATGCTCAGTACAGACAGGTGTATTGGCAGTCCACTGCTAATAACTTAAGGATCTGTCATTCAATTCAAGGAAAACAATTATGTTGTTTTCTCTTTCTTTTCTTTTCTCCCCTCCGCCCCGCCGCCCCGATTTTTCTTTTAAAGAAAATATCAGTGTGGGAGGAAAAACTCCAAACAGTAGAGTGAGAAATGAAAGGAAACTGTTAAAATAAATCCAGATTGCTAAATCTTATCTCTCCACTGAACATACACATCTGTTCCTCTGTCTGCTATAACCACATGTTAACTCCTCACTAGCTGCTTTTGTCACTACCCTCTTCTCTTTCTTTTTTCCTTGCACACATTATGCTACATCTTGTCAAATTGAAACAACACAAATACTACATGAGGTAAATCTTGCTGATAAGAGACACGTTCTTTTCCAGTGACTGGGAAAAAACAATGGTGACATTTTAATGCTGGAATCTGAAAAGTCTCTTGTTCTACCCATTCATTACAGTGTCAGTCCAAGTAACATCAGCATGAATGTAACAATTCTAAACATCTGAAGAATGGCCATTCTGAAATATGGCTTTATGAAAAGCTAATAAAATGCAATTACTGTCCAGCTTTGATTCAGAGTCATAAGAGTCCATTTAAGAATTTACGTTTTTATTACCTTGCAAAATACTGAAATCTGGGGATTTGGTTTATTGTTTTAATTCTCTCCAGCTGAATGTAACTACCTGTTATATATGTTCACTAGAGCAGCACAGGTCAGTACATAAAAATAAAAGTTATAGCAGTACATAAGGTGGATTACTCTTTTAAAGAGGATGGTGAAATATGATCATGCCTTTCACTCCCTGTGGGTTTCTGGTAGGATTTAACTGTGTATGGAGCTTTTCAGTGTGAGTGTCCATTAAGCTGCCGTGGGAGGGAGGTTTGCACAATATCTGAGCCTCAGGGAGGCACACACGAGGTCAGGTACTTGGGGTCAGTCCCGTGCCAAGGGCAAGTTCCCTGCTGACTACACAGCTCACAGTAAGGACGGGCTCCTGCTTTTGTTTCACAGATGGGCTGCTCTGTCAAAGTACTTGCAGCTGCTAATACAAATCTTGAGCTACTGGAGATCAAGAAAGAGCACGAATCTCTGGCCCCTGCAGCTCGCTGCTGTCTGGAAGTGTGTTGGCAGAAAGGGGCCAGGTAGGCACCGGTGCAGCATCCCTGAGACTGTGCTAAAGGGCACCAGCATCCTCCCAGTCCCTGAGCAGAAGTCACTCCCTGGGTTCCTTCCTCATGATCAGAGGGGAAAAGCTCCCTTTTATTGCTAACTCTAATATATGCATTAAAAAATTACCAGCAGGCTTCTTGGAGGGGAATGATACCAGGAACAGAGCACAGCATACAATATTACCTATAGTATTTCTGTTCTCTTTCAGAATGAGCTTGTGCTCAGCTTCTTCCTCAATTGGTCCAAAAACACGTTGGCAGAAAATTCATCGTCTTTGACCTTAGGTATGTGGATTACCAACCTTATTTCCTTTCTAAGAAATTGTAATCCTTGATAATATTATGCAAAAGCAAGTCTAAAATGTTTAGATGGTTTGGGGTTTTTTAGGATATAAGGATACCAACAAACACTTCCTGATTTCTCAAGGTCTCTGAAAATGTGTTACTAATGTCACCTGTAGATTTCTTTCTCTTTGACATATTCCCTTCAGCCTTGCTTTGTTTCTTTTTGAATAAACATGCTTATATGCAAAGCAGAAGTTTATTTACACAAATTGTGGCAGATTTCTTGATTTACAAAACAAAATATTCAAAGATACTCGAGGAAAGGATGTGAGTCATGACAAAGCACAATGCGTGCTTGCACAAGCAAAGAAAATCAGAGGTGACTTCTAAAGTAATTTTCACAATGAGTGGAGCAGGTAAATAACAGAACATTATGTTAATGCTTAGGCATACATTATTAATGACTGTGGTAATTCACTTCTTGCTAAATGAGATGCTGCACTGTTCCCTTAGCCTATCTGAATGCTTAACCTATTTTCCTCTTCTGTCCAGCACCTAATTTAATCTAATTTCTGACATTATAGCGTTAAGAGCCAAAGCATAAACCATAAAAAGTAAACTCTGAATGTTTATTGTCTTCCACTGCCTTAGTTCTGCACTGATAATAATCTTCTGTACTCCGTTTTTAGGCAAAATAAAACCTCATAAAGGAATCTGCAGCTGCACTCTGCACCACAACAATTCAGCTGGTTGTTATGTGCTACAAGTGATAGGATAGTTTCCAAGATCATCAGTTTTCCACGTTTCAGAAAGGATTGTATCTCTGCATATTTAGTTTGCATGTCCATTAAGTTAATTTAGTCCCTCTGCAGACAGAGGTTTCATTATCTCTTTTTGCTGAGACCATTTTTTTTTTAATCCATCAGAACAAAATAAATCCTATTCTGGCTTCTTAGCCTTTGGAAGATTCCTCCTGTGCAGAGTTGATTTGATTAGGGCATGCCATTATCATATTAAACCCATTATGACTGTTGAAAATTACTAATGGTTGCTCTAACTTTTACAAAGGATCAAGGAGATAATGCAAAGATGTCCTAGGTGTTAGGAACGTGTAGTCTGGGTCCATGGGCTGCACCTCTCTGTTGATGTCTTTAAGCAAAGATACAGATGTGAGAGTGAGCTGAGGGACAAGGCAGTTAAAGTCCCAGAATAATTTTGATATGTCACTAATATTCAGCTGCCTATTTATTACAGAGAATCTGAGTATAAAAGTTCGATGCAAAATCACGAACTGAATCTATAATAAAATTGAGAAATAACTTGCAACATCATAATTCCTACGGTGGTGTCCTGAGCCAGTATAGTCTGAAGGATGAGCCATCTATATTTGTTGTCAGTGACAGCAAAATCAAGGAAGAGAATGAAGAAACAGAGGCAAAAATGTGTTCAGTGGGTGTTTGATGAAAGCTGTGTGACAGGTAACCCAATCTGCTCCTCACTGTGTAGTTAGTGGTGGTGAGGGTCACAACATGGTCGGGGAAGATTAATGTGTCTCTGGCCTCGAGCAGTGAGGTTACAGGGGGATTAGTTTTTCCATTGGCAAGAACTCTGCCTTTTAAAGTTTGGATGCCTCAATTCTAGACTTAGGGCAAAACCTTTATTTAACACAGGGGAAAATAACAAATGAAACCCAAACCACAAACAAAGGCAGCTCTCTTTAGCCTAGCAAATTGATGTCTATCGTTTACTGATAAACTAGCAGTAGCACACAAGGTCCAAACAATGAGTTTAAACCTGGTAAAAACAGGGAACAAGGATCATGGGCTGAGTTGCTCTGGGTGCTGCACCATTTGTGGTGAACTGTGGAAGCAGGTGAGCTCAGCTACCAGAAGGAAAACCTACCAAGCATGTGCTAATTTAATTGCCCATGAAATATATTGAAACACATATATTTCACAGATGTTTTTCTATTATTCACCTCGTCTTTGGAGTTGGGCTGCTGCCATGGCCCAGTGAGCTCACTGAAATCTTTGTTCATGGCATTCTGCACACTGTTGGCATCCAGGGGAGACACAAGCCCAGCTAAGGCAGGAGGAGGTGTCTGGTCATGCCAAGGTGCCAGGTAGCAAATAAGGAGTTGCTGGGAAGAGCAAAGCAGCCCTGGAGGTTCTTGCTGGCTGAGGGTGCCCAGAAACACTCTTGATTTGAAGGTAAATTCTGTAGTAATGCCATAGTCAGTCTGGGGAGGTATCAAGTTCACTGAGCCTGCAGGAAAGAGGTAGTTGCCATGAAAAAAAGGTACATTTTTCCCCCACAAATTTCATTGCTTTCTGAGGTTACAGGGGTCTTAATATTTGTCTGTTTTGAAAAATAACTGAAGTTTAATATGGGCTGTAGCTTTCCATGGACCTGGTAACTTCTCTCTCAAGCAAAAAAAATCATCTCTCTCTCGGTTAGGAGCAATATGAAATAAGATTAATGCCCAATAGGAGCAGGTTATGAATTTTGATCAAACCAGCATCTTTCTCTTACACTGCTTTAATTTATAAATGTTGTAGGTAATTACACTAACTAAAGGAAAATAAAAATTAAAATTTATGAATTTGTACTCTGCTCTCAGCAATAGAGAGATTAGAAATCAGTGTTAAATTTACTTGACATGAATACTGAATCAGTACTCCCAGTGGGGTGAATTCTGAATTATCCTCAATATTGTCAGCATCTCATTATACCAAGCTCACTACAAGGCAGTGAGGGCAGATATCAGTAATGATTTCACAATCAGACTTTTATAAAGGCCCTTTAAAAAAAAGGAAGGAAGAAAGAAAAATCTATCAAAAACATTTTTATATCAAACATGTTTTCTTTTCTTCTCTTGAGTTTATATCTCCTGAAAATATTAATCATTCTGATTGTTTGGGTTCTGCCATGGGCTATAACACTGTACACCTCAGCCCCAGTTCTGGCATGTTTAATTAGTGCTCCATGTGTTTATATGAGCCTCTGTCCTTGATGTGCAGTAGGGCAACAGGTTCTGTGTCCTTCCAAAGGGACTCCAAGCTTTCCAGGGAGGTATTAATATGGTATTCCCCTCCACGCAGAATCACAGTCCTCACGAATAGTCCCGGAGGAGAATGAGGCTCTCTTGCTCATGTCCCATAGCGTTTTGATCTTCTGAAGCTGCTCACTCTTGATGTAAAGCTTTTGCCACAAGTTGCCTTCCTGATTTAGTCACATTTACCCCTCAGCACCTCTGGTTGGCTTGGAGGACTAAACCAGGGGGACAGTGGGTGTATTTAGAGCTGACTGTATGAAGTCAGATACTTTGGAGGCTGTAACTAAAGCAGGCAGATGGTTGGCTTGGGGCGTTCAAGCCCAGCCCTGGAAAACCAAACAGGTTCCAGTTCTCTTTGATGCCAGATGTCAAAACAGGCTGTCACCAAGAAGAAAGGTCTAAGAAAAATCTGAGGGTGCAGAATGCAGAATAATACCGAGCTCCCTAATGGCACTGCGTTGACACTTAGTTAATTAGTTTCTTCCCATTGCTTTGCAGTCCACGTGTGAAATGCAATGTATTATTAAGTTACAGTTTCCCTATTGATTTTGTCAGTAGCGTCTTCCTCGCAGTTCGTGTTTCTCAAACGTTGTGCACAGTGTAATGCAGAGCTCGTTTTCAAATGCTGCTAAGGAAAACATTGCACAAATGGTAGAATATGGAGCTGGTAGCTCTCCAGCACGCCAGAAAAGACCAACTAGATAAAGCAAAGAACTGAGTACTTGTCTGCTGTGAAGATGATTTCACCTTCAGGAGAAATCTGAATGCTAATTGCCTTCATTTCTTCAACTGAAAAGACAAAAGGACCCACAGTGTTCTCATGTTTATGTTCCTTGGTAAGAAATTATAAACTGGCAGCGTTTGGGTTTTTCTGTAGTAGGGTTGGTGGCTGACTTCCACTCAGAACGCTGGGTTACACAGGGACAAACCAGAAAGGAAAAAAGTAGAAGTGCTCCGGGGTCCTCATTTGGTATTTGACAGCTTTTGCATCGACACCAGAGAGTGAAGAATCGATCCCTGGGGGGAAATCTTGCTTCAGCTGCAGTCAGAGCAACTTTGTCCTGTACCTGCAACAGAACAGCACCTGGTCCTTGTCTGAAAAGGGCTGCAAGTCGAGCATGACGCTTCCCAAAAATGCAGAGCCTGAGCTCTAGTCCAACTGCCTAAGCTGGATAGATTGGAAGTAATTATTGTATGTGTATTCTATTATCATTTGAAGCTAAAATCACCTGGGCTTCAAAGAGGCCATGATCTAGCACTGAGTGTGGGAAAACCAAAAATATACCAGCTGAGTGTAGCTAACAGTAACTGGGTTTTAGTGTGAAATATAAGCAGTAGAGGTCCTTTCCATGTTTATCAGATTTCCCACAATGTTATTTTTTATTTCCCTTCCTTTTTTTTTTATTAGTACTCAATTTATCGCATACTAAGAGCAAATATTTTAGTAATAGTTGTGCCCTTAGTGTGTGTTTCAGACTTCATTTTGCATGTTCAATTAGAAATGCATTTTCCCTTCCTTTTTTTTTTTTTTTGTTAGAAACTTATTTATATTTCTTACTTTCAAGGAAAAAAAACCAACTCCCGCAGAGTAATTCCTTCACTGGTTATAAGCACCACACTGTAAAAATTAATGAGAAAAAAAGGCACTGGTAGTGATGGTAGGAAAGGGAAGACACTTTGATCAGCTGGATTCTGATTGTGTAATTTAGCCTCTGAAATTTGTTGCTCTTGCTAAACCACTTGTGGTGACTCACTGCAATTCACAAAATTAACAGAGCCCCACAAGTGAATCGTGCCCTTATGCTAAAACACAACTGCTCTTGTGTTACACTGTGTGTAATAGCCTAGAATTCTACATTTCCTGTTGCAAATTCAAGGCAAAAGGACTCACAGCTCAAAAAAAAAATCCAAATGGTAAAGTGGCTTTGCATAAGAAAAAAAGAAGAATTGAATTTTATGGGCTTCTTCTTACCCTGGAAAAACCTCAGCATTTTCTGGTTCATGGAGTTTTCATCCCCTGTCCCTCCCTGTTCCTATTTGCATACCACAAGAAATGAAATAAGGTACAGTCTTGCCAAGTGATTTGTCAAAGTTCATAAGGGAGAATAACAAATGAAGAACTGCTACTCGGTCTTCTAAGTCCCAGCTTAGTGATTACTTCCTGAGATTTCAATTCTTCAAGAGTGTTTCAGGCCCTTCTCTAATTAGGATGTGATTAAAAATGTATTTTTGTAGTCTCTAAAGGGGAGAAATTGGAGATGGATTCATATTCTGAAATTCCTTTCCAAGCATCATAAACTCAGTAGTGTTGGTGTCCAGGCTGCTGGGAAAATTGTATTATGGCAGTTGCATGTACACACTGTGTTATTTCTAATTCATTTGTGTTCCCTTCCTTAGGATAAATGGCAATTACACTGGCTCTCTGGCTGTCAGTAGTACATGACACCACTGTCATTGGGTCTGCTTAGCAGTTATTTTAGTCTCTGTTCACTCCAGAGCTTACACATTTGGTTTCTTCAGAAAAATACACCCAAGGTGGCTTATTCCTTATAACATCCCCTGTGCTGAACAACAGAGGAAAGGCTGAGCAGAGGGAGGTGGATTTCTTGCTCCCACAACCCTGGCTGTAAGAGCTCTGGGGCACATGTGGGAAGGAGAGGGCAAGAGCAAGACAGGGAGTGCCCAGGTGTCTGCTGAGGCTGAAAGGGACACGTGGCAACCCCTGTGCTACCCAGGGAACAGTCGTGGTACTCCCTAAATGCTTCCTGTGGCAGTGCATAACCCTGGCGCGTGGTGGCTGCTCTTTCATTCTCATCGTCCCTTCCCGTTGCGTCTGCTTCTCAGAAGATGTGTTTCTATTTAAAGAATTAATTGCCACTGTATTTGTCTTGTCTCGTGTCACTATGTCACCCCGCGGTGGGTTTAGGGCTGGTGTGTCAGTGACAGATCCCAGGGTGCAGGAAGGAGAGCAGAACTTCTCCGTCTGAGGTCTCAAACTCAGCTACTTCTCTAATGGTGAAGCGGGAGAGCAGAGCCCAGGTCATGAGACGTCCTTGTTTTGTTGTAAGCTTAGCTCAGGATTGAGTCCTTACTTTTTCAGGTAAATTAGTGGTTGTAATACAGCTCAGCTCTAATTAAATGAAGCCGTTTGCCTAAGTAAAAGCAGGCAACTTCACGCAGGTAGGGTCTGGACTGTCTTTGATGGTGAGCAGGTGGTGCAAAATGGCTCAAGTCCAGCTCCTCAGCCCCTGCTCAGGAGAAACACTGCAAAATAAGGGGGTCAGATAGATATGGAGGAGGGGTTGTGTTCACCAATACCTGGTTTACTGTGGTAAAACTCATCTTTTCTCTGCTGTGTTTCTCTGCTGTCTCTTCAGGGCAGGTAAACCACATTACTTACCCCGCTTCAAGGACACACCTTTTTGGCAGTGAAGACAGCTGGCTCAGTGCCTCTGGCAGAAAGATGGAACAGGATTTGCTTAGTCATTTCTTCCACATTATGAGACTGATTCTTCTTGCTTGGAAAATGAAGAAGTGGGTTTTTTTCAGTGGGAATTGAATCAGACTCCTTAAGTGCATCTTAGTAGAAAAATCTATGAAAGCAATGGGTTGCATGAAAACCAGCCTGGAAGAGAGAAAATACAGAATGAGGAAGGGAGAATTTATATATGATGTTGTTTCTCTAACTTGTTCTGAAACTGGTCAGGAAACGTGTTCTATTTTTCCTTTTTTTTCTTTCTCTTGGGAACAAGGAAAAAAAATCCAGTATTTTTAACCAGACAGGAGAACTGCAACAATAGTGAATAGTGTCATCAGTGACTGCCAAAAAAACCTACCCCAATTATTTGTCGCTCAAGCATAAATTTATCACTGAATTTCAGATTGATGGCAATTAGTAAACAGAAAATCTCACTGGCAGTTAACGAACAGGAAAGAAAATGAGCACTGCATGTCAGACCACTTTCTTCCATCACACTCCTTATCCCTGTTTTCTGATTTCATCCCTGATTTAAGCACGCAGCAGGTTTTTATATGTTAGTTAATGTGTACTTCAATATTTTACAGATCTACTTCCTCTAAGCTGTTAACTAAAAAATCAAACTGTCTGGCCTTTTTTAGGTCCTCAGTCAGCTGGTCACAAGCCTGGAGTACAATTGGTCATATCCTACGAGAACACCCGTCTGACAATAATGCTGAAACACATGAGGAACCTCGTGAGTATTTTTATCAGAATGTATAACTCGTAAGTCCTTGCATTTGCAGAGTACTGTGAAAACATTAATCTTCAAACAGCCTTTCTGGGACAACTAATTTCAGCTCAAAGTAATGACGGTGCTGTTCTGTCATGATTTAACAATTGGTGTTTTTCCTTTGAGCTCACTCAATATGGTTACAGGTGTGAGACAGATACAGAAACTGCCTTTCCTTAATGGCTGGTAATGGCCTTTTCCAAGAAAACCAATTTTGATACTGTTTTGGCCCTCTCAGCTGACACATTTTGATAGCAGTCAGACATTAGGCATCATGCAGCAGCATGACTTTTTGCGGCGTGTCAGGCTGGCACTGTGGTTGATTATCCAGACATTTCTTTCTAGTCCAGCATGACTGTCTATGAAGAGGGAAGAGCTCGGCAGAGGGAGCAGTGGTGTATTCTAAGGAGCAATGTAATTTGGAGGCGTGATGCTCGACTTTGTAACACGCTGTCAGGAGGCTGAGAGGTAAATGTTGAGCGTTCCTGGAGCCGGGCTACCGGAGGGGATGCTGGCAGTGCTCCTGCAGCACAAAGCAGGGGGAATCGGCTGCTGAGGGTGACTTCAGAGATGGAGCTGGGGCTGTGAAGTGTGTGTGAAGATCTCTCACTGGAGGAGCGTGTTGGCTGCTCCATAATGAATTCCATGCCTAGATGTGCTCTCGAATTCCCATGGCTCATGTCTCAAGTAATGGCTGTGGCAAGAGAGCCTTTATTTGTCTAGCTAGGGGATTAGAGCATTTATTAACTATTGTGGGTTCTCAGTGCATACTCTATGCCACCTCCATCCCAAACTGGATTGCAGTCCCTTTTCCTAAATGGGGCCAAACTGAGGGGCTTAGGTGAGCACCAGCCAGTAATAAAATGAGGCTGATTGTTTAATTAGTGGTATGAGACACATGAGGCTTACATAGCTCTGACTGTTCTCTGCTGACAACTCTGGCTTCCCATTTACAATTCAAACATCTCCATTCTGGTCTATAACATTCAGTACATCTCTGTCCTGAGATTTGTTTTCTGTGTCCTGTGTGCCACTTTGACAGGTGAGATCAGCCTCTGCTGACAGGTCCAATTTATACAAACTTTACCTTCAGGATGTAGCACAAGACCCTCTTTATTTTTTCTGTTGAACTTCTTAAATCTAAGTGACTTTGATAAACTTCTGATAAAGTTCTAATTGGTGGGAGGGGCATATTTAAGTGATTGCCATGCTGATGATGTCATTGAGAGTGCAAGCAGCTGATGTGAGATGCACATTGCAGATGTTAGAGTTAGTCTTTCCTTCTCCTTGGTTCCATCATTTTAGCTGTGTAGGCTCCTAACTGTGTTCTTAGGAAGTTCCAGCCATTTAATTAAATGAAGGTAAATTACAGCACAGATAGCTGCTTAGTGCAAACATAAAATCCAGGGTTCAGTTCACTTCTTTATGGAAAGGTACAGTACAACTTGAAGTTACTGGGTTGCTTGTGAAAGTAGGTAACTTAAATCAAATCCACTGTAATGAGTTTGCAGAGAAGGGGTAGGAGTCCCATTCAGCAAGACCAACAATGATTCATGACTTGAAAATAAGGTCATTGTTTTGGCAGCCTAACTCAGGCAATCGTGTTTTTAAATCCTGGGCTTCCAGTCCCTTCCTTCCACCTGGCCATCCATCCATTGTCATCTGATCTGAAATATGAAATAGTGCTTCAGGGTACTGTGATACCGGGCAGCCTTCAGACTAGTAACCTATAATAGGAAGGTTCTTTATCCCATTAGTAATCTTCTCAGCTTCCCAGTCATATAAATCAATCTTTCTGATGTGCCCTCTTTTCTTTTTCCTTTCCTCTTCTTTTGTTGGTTGAGCTGAACAGGGATTTTAAAAGTATGCCAAGATCATATCTTATTCAAGACATGTTAAAGCTATTTCAGGTATATTCAGTCTTTTGCAGAGTCTCACTAATTATATTTTAGTGGTTCATCTGTGCAGAGATTACTTTGCTATCTTGTTTTATTTCATAATTTATAGTAAATAATTTTTGTTCTGCTCTTCCCTATTTAATTTATCTCTATAAAGAGATTTTATGATGTGTTCAGATGTGAAAATAATTGTAGTAGGCCAAATTAATCCCAAATGTAGCTTCACAGAACTGACAGGAATTGTGATAGAGACTTTTGATCTATGTAAATAAATTTGATTTAGTATTTGTGTGAGTTTACTTCTAGGTGTTTTAATAGGAGATCTAGATCCTGCTGTGCAAATCCTATATTGATATACAATGCACAAGAGATGCCCTAAGGAGCTGGTATTTTTTATAGCCACTCTCAGGTGTCACACTGGTTCTTCAAAGGACAAAGCCAGAAGACTGCAGTGCTATAACTTTGCAGGAATTTTCCCTGAAGGAAATTTCCCCATTCATATGGGGTGTCATAGAGCAAAAATGCCGTAGCAGTGGAGAGAGCAGTGGTGTGGCGCAGACCTGGCAGAGGAGCGTCCGATGGGGGTGCATGCCTGGACTCCACAGTGCAGCCCTTTGGGTCTGATGCATCCACACGGGCCAGATTTGCTGCAGATGTACAACTCCCATCCCTAGATCAGCTTCGGCGTGTCCTCTCCCTCACCGCTGCGACGTTTCAGTCGTGTTACAAAAGCCAGTCCTGCTTGAAGAAAACTCTATCAAAAACTCTGCAATGACAAACAACAGAGAACAGCCTTATGGATTTGGTGACTGGAAAGGACCATTAATCTAATCCAACCTTCTGTAAAGAAAAAGCTGTATTTTTTCGCTAAGGAAATACTTGCAGCCAAGGAAACTGTTTGAACACAGAGATGTTAAGACTGGTTGTTAATGTTTGCCTACAGTTTAAGGCTGTGGGTGCACAATGAAGACAAATTCTGTTTAACAGATATTTATAAGATACTAAAAATGTTTCAGTCTCAAGATTTCCCTCAGCAATTCATAGTTTCATTTGAATCCTGAGATTCTGTAAGTCAGGTGGCTCACTGCTTTGATTTATGATTTGAACGGCATCACCATGATTGCTGAGGAAAAAACTTTAAATTCAATTTTCAAATCTATAAAAGCTGTGATGCCAATACGATGAAATTTTCCAAAGATGTATGTTACATACCTTGAAGTCAGCCTTTTGAGGCATTGCTCACTCCTCTCAAAGGCAGACGGTGCAACACTGGGCACTTTATGCATAGGGACTACAGGCAATATTGCCTTAATAAAGAGAGGCCGGGGTAGAAGGAAATATTTGTGTAGGGGTGAAAACCTTAGAGGCCTGGAGAGTTTGCCTCTGGAGTCACGGAGGATGTGGCAGGCGGAGGGGTGAGACAGGGCAGGCTTATTCTATAAAAACAGTAGCGCAGTACCTGGCAAACTGCACTAAGTGGTCTTAGGAGGAATATAAAGGAGCCCCAGGGAAGGTTTGTTTTGGCCTCTGAAAGGATTTGTTACCTTAGAACCAGAATAGTCTGATTGTGGCAGCACAATACTCAGAAAAGCAGCAGTAGGCAGAGACAGGAGCTCAGGGGGACTGCTGCTCTGCCTTAAAAACGTAGGCTTGTGCAGATGTGGAGGTGGATTTACAAAAATTGAAATGCATGTAGGTTTTGAACTTGAAATGTTCAAGTCCAGTTCTGTGTGGAGAGTTGCCGGGATGAACCACACGTACTCCTAGAGTTATTGGTGGAACTCCATTTATTGATTATTATAGGCCTGGTTATATACATTAGTCAGCTAGTTCACGAGCCACTTAACAACTTATGATTGGATAACAGCTGTTATCACGCGTATAGTAATTAATGCAGATTGGCTATAGCTAAACAATCATGCTTTTTCTCTATTCTTTTCTTGTGGTTACATGCTCCTCTTTTCCCGTCCTGTCTTCCCATCTCGTTACTTTCCTACCAGTGACTTTGTTTCTTCTTTCTTGCTTATTCAGGATAATCAAGGTTGCTGAGGCCTGGGTTGTGCACATTCCAGTGAGCAGTTCCCATGAGAAACTGCTCCCAGTATCCATTTTCTCTGAGAAACTGCTCAACAATTATTGAAGTCTGGGTTGTGCACGTAGCTTAGCTCTGCATGTCCTTGCTCAGAGAGCCATTCTTCTACAGTTCTGTTCACCTGTATTAACCAACACAGAGAATGGGGGATACCAAGAGCCCGCCAGGTCTCACACAGGGCTGACTATGGGCTGGTTTAGCTCCCCACAGCCAGAAACAGCCAGGGTACCTACAGCTGCACTGCTGGGCTTGCTCACTCCTCAAAAAAATACCCGAGGCAACAGGAATAGCCATTGCTGACATCCAGGAAGGGGTTTCTAACATATTTCCTTGCCTGCTTCATGGAAAAGAAAAGGGAACAGTGGTTCAGCATTGGCTCAGGAGAAAGCCTGCTTTTGCCACTGACTTCATTGCCATGACTTCAGGCATGCCCTGTTTTCCTAGATAAGCAGCTAAACTTTCAATCCTCACTGCTAAACATTTTTGCCCATTACTTCTTGTGGACAGAGTAACTCCTCGGGGTAGAGAGGAGGAGAAACAAAGCCAAGTTATCCTGAACCTCATGCCAGTAAATGTAAAATGTTACTAGAATTCAGGAAAGCATGCATGGGCGATGAATTCAGAACCAATTTTACAGGGGGAAAATTTGCTGGAAGAAAAATAAACTCCTACAGTTCTTTGCAAAAGTACTTCCAGCTTTCCTTTTATAAAAGCTCTGAAGCTGTCATGTACCACTCCTGGTGATTAATGATTCTGGGATAGCTGATATGTGGGTGACAAATTAGTAATCAGCTTTAGGCTTACACGGATATCCAGCCTCTCTCCATTTCGTGTCCTAGGGCACGAGAGTACAAATTGCTTCCAAAAATGTTTGTGAGATGCGATGGTTTAAATGTGTTAGGAAGAAAGGTGGGAGCCAGTCTTTCCCAAATCCAAAGGGATGAAGTCCAAGCCTGCAGCACAGGGCTATAGGGATGTTCCCACTTACATTACAAGAAGATGCTCTGCTGCCTTTGCTGGGTTTTCTCCCAGGCTGAGCTAGGAAAGGAGTGGGGATCTCTGTTCAGTCTTAGCTGGTTCCCATCGTTCCTCTCATGGGCTCACTAACTTTTACACTTTATGACTGTCATTATATAGATTTAAATTGAAAATATATACTACCTGACAACAACTCTGTGCCTGCCAGTGAAATAAAAAGCCGCATTATCCTTTCAGAATATTATGAATGTGTACTGCTTTCCTTACTGCAGCCCATGGATCAGCCAAGAGGGATTGGAATGGTGGTGCACAGGTAGGCAAGGCAGGGATGGAAAACAAATGGGAAAAAAAAATCACTTTGAGCTGAAAAAGGTTATCCAGAGAGTATCAGTGACTGAATTAAATCAGCAGCTTGGCTGATGGAGGGAGGTAACATTCAGATGAAGTTCTCCTTAGACTGGAACAAGAAAACAAAATAAAAAGCCATGGGAAGAAAGCCCTTGTACTAACTCTAGCTTACAAAGTATTTGGATTTAATTTTATATTAATAGAAAATTCTTCTACTTTTAAAGTGAAAAGAAATTAGCTCAGATAAGCTATGTTCTCCTTTGGACTGAAAATTAGCTGAACACCTCTAAACAAAGGGTACTACAACTCAGCAGTAGTTTAAATTGGAAAGAGATGAGGTCTGTTCTTGTGGCACAGGGATTACTGTTGGATTCAAACATATTTGTTATGAAAGGTGTTTGACAAATATGTTGTACAGAAAGTTCTGTTATTATTTCTTATTAAACCCTTTAATCTGTCACAGTCACAGTACTGCCTCAGCTCTAAATTCTAACTGCTCATTTTTAAGTAATTCCCTACATAGTTGATATGTGTTGAATAAGAGAAAAAAAACCAACCAAACAAACAAAAAACCCAAAACAAAAACAAAAACAACTAAACCACCAAAAAACCCCCAACAACAACAACAAAAAACAACAAACAGTGAGCTCTGTTTAATAATATGAGTGATATGGGAGATGAAGGTGAAGAAAAATTAAATTTGCCACTGGATGCAAAGGAGGAAAACATTAAAAATAATAGTGCAGACAGAGCAAGATCAAGAGAATAAAAGTAATTTCTAGAACCTTACAACCAGCTTGGACAAATGAAAAATATTTCCTCGGGGAAGGGAAGATATATATCCCACAGTAATGTGAAGATAAAACAAGCACATGGCAAGACATGAGATGCCAATGAGAAAGGCCAGATCCTGGTGTCATGGGGCAGAAATGAAGCAGTTCGTCTTTATAAGGCTTTGATAGTAAACTATTTCTCTCAGGATGTTTTTTTAACTAGAATGCAAGTTCAAAGAACAGTTCTCGGTAGGGTTGCTTGGGAGTGATTGATTCTTCAGGAGTGATTTATTGTTACTAAAACTTAGTTAAGAACAGACTACCAAGGACACGAGTCAATTGTGCAAATATTTAAGGGAGAAGACAGGAAGGTTCAAGAGGAATTATTTAGAACATTGAGCAAGGGCATAAGTAGAAGTAATGAGAGCTAATTAAGGAGCAGAAATTGCAAGCCTCATATAATGAAATGCTTTCTTACACAGAGAGATGGCATGCTGTAGAATAATTGAAAGAAAAGTGCAAGGAGATTGTACAGTTGGAGAAATTAAAAATAGGCATATACAGACTTTTGTAACTAATTAAGAGATTGAGAAAAAAAAATAGTGCAGAATGAAGACACAGATCACAGTCTCACTGGTTTTTTACACATTTTTATATTCACTTACAACTGGGCCCAGACAAGGAGAGAAAAGAATTTTTATGTGACAGAAAGATAGAAACAGAACAACAGCTTTTGCTTGTGTTTCTTTTCTCAAAGGCTAATTTTCTTTCATGCCTTCTAACGGGCAGCAATGCTCTTAATCCGGAGTGATTTCAAAAGGAAAGGGAATTGGAGATTTGTCTTAAGTATTTGTTCTCCTTTGTACTTTATTCAAAAGAAGAAATTCTGGGATCTATGTTTCTAAGGGTCCAAACAAGATCATTCTTATCTCAGCCAGTGTCATAGACTCTGTGCCTAAATACTCATCTGAAAATTAAGTGTTCCAAGCACAACAATAATACAGAGTTGAAAGCAATGGAATTTAGTTTCTGTATGGCCTTGGTGGTAATTCTGAAATGAGCGCTTCAGAGACTTGTTCATGAAATCTACTCTCTGCATTTTACACCCTGCACCAACATTGCTTATCCACAGGATAATATAGTTTTAAAGCATGACAACCTTGATTTCTCTCATCTATGCAAAAAAAAACCCAGTGGAGTTAATTGACTTAAAGATAGTAATGCAGCATGTGGTTCAGAAATCTAAAACATGTTACCTTTTCTTTCAGAAAAAAAAAACTTCTATGTGATTCTCGCTCGAATCTTTTACTGGGAGTTGTACATTTATTCAATACATTCCAAATTCTGCTTTATATTATTTTTTCAGCCTCGGTAACTTTTTTAGGCCCACGTGGTGCTTTGTGGAGCACACAGTAATCGAGTCCTGAGCATTGGTGAAGGGTCAGAGGTTTGTCAGAGCTCAGGAGCTGGAATTAAGCTCTGAGTGGGCTGAGTACAGACACAGCCCATTCTATGATGTCTTTTTCTTTGCTCCTTGTTCAGAAACAGCAATAAACACACACAAAATCGTGTCATGAGTGCTGGAGCTAAATTCTAGTCCTCCTTGCCTGCTGCAGATGGTCTGTAAAGGGCAGGAGCCTGTTTTACAAGACTGTTACAGACCGTGGTTGTATGGACTCTTCCCCATTCTGTTTGGAATTATGTCAGTCCTTATCTCCTTCTGGATCATCAGGACAATAAATTATTCTTTTTAAATGGGGCATCAGAGATACATGACAGTGCACTTCTTCAGCTTTCTAGTTTCAGAGCACTGTAGAAATAAAGGCTTGAGAGAGAAACCCTTGCGACCTTCTGGGCATCCTAGGCCAGCTTTCATTTCATTAACTTCATTTAAGCAGAGATATATAGATAGATGATAGATGGATAGATAGATAGATAGATAGATAGATAGATGATAGATAGAGATAGAGAGAGAGAGAGAGAGATGGATAGGGTTTCTTCTTAAATGACAAAAGCAGATCAGAAACATTTTGCATAACTCTTAGAAAGTTATAACTCTTAGAAAGTCCCAAGTCTTTTGGGATCCAATCTGTTTTCCAGAACTGTCTCTCTTAAAAAAAATTTTTTAAAAATCACAAATTTGTTTTTATTTTAATTATTTAACAAATAATTCCTGTTCCTTGGGATCAGTCTGAAACTGATATGCTTACCTGTGTCATGTGCTGGAATCACATTTCCATCTCATTGTGATGCATCAGCTGCCTGATCAGGGCTGTTTCAAACACCATGAATTATCTTGCCTGGCCCCCAGTGACCACTCCAGAATGGTCCATTTTCCCATAAAGTCCAATTTCCAGCTCCATGTGCACCTTTTGTCACTTATGGTGACACAAGCAGCAGTATCTGTCTCAGCTGGGGCCAGGCACCACTGTGGGGGCAACTTAACCAAGCCGAGCCAGGAGAGGTCCACAATATGACAGAGGGAATCTCTTGCTGCTCTCCCCCTTGACAGGGTTATTTTTTTCCCATTTGACAGTCAGGACACCTTGGAAAGGGTTGGTTTTTCGTTCACTCTTTAGAAATTTTGTGTCTCAGGACAGCTCTTAAACTCTCTTTGCCAGCACGGTTGTCCCCCTCAGCAATGCTTCATAACCAGCTGTCACAGCCAGGCTGCTCCAGTCCTGGCTGCTGTGCTACAGGCAGGTTGATGAGGATGCTGAAGGTATTGGACATAAGCTATATTTGGATATTCCCATCAATAACGTGGATAGAGCATCTTTCCATTTTTAGCATGGTAAATGACAAAGCCATCTGGAGGCTCCCTCCACGGACACTGCCAGATTTCCAAAAGGTAGAAAATGCCTGCTCAAAAAGACATGCTTTCCAGAATTTCCCTCACAGCAAAATATTTTTATTACCCTGCATTAACTTGAGATAAATGCAATTTCGTCTTTGGTTGCCTTGCCACTGGCCTCCACAGCAGCGATCTCTGTCAGTGTGTCTTCTGTCTTTACATACATACCCAGATAACCCAAAAAAACTGGGATCAGAAAATGTAATAAAATAAAACTGCTGTTAAAGAGAAGCAGTTAAATATTTTCAAATTTTAGGTGAAAAAAAACGTTGTTGGGGAAAAAAAAGTACTGTATTTGTGCAATTACTTTTGGCCCAATGCTTTCCTGTTTTGTCTTGCCAATAGCAGACAGAGCGGGGTGCACCACAGTGATAGAGTGGATTATCTTCTTTTGTAATTATTATTTAATTACAGCAAATGGGATTTTATTTTTCATTTTCTTTGAAGCAATTTGGGGATATTTTGTGAGAGGAAAATGAAAAGCTCAGTAGCAGAGTAGACTAGAGGTGTTCATGCTTTGGGATAGGCAGAGCTCAAGGGAAGAACAAGGAAGGGTCTTCGATACCACACTGGGATTTGGGAAGCAACAACACAACTGTGGATGCTGAAATGCTGTTAGCAGGGAAATTTTCTCTTCTTGCATTCATTCTGTGAGAGCTTTTCCTTTGCTCTGTAAGCTATGAAAACAATAGATAGGGTTTTTGTAAATAGCATTCATATCTGGTATCTTCTGACCTTGTGTACATTATATTAGGAAAAAACGTTTCTAAGTGGGTGTCTGAGATTTTGACCAATCACCCTAGGAGAAGTGTGAACACTGTTCAATCGCTTTATGGAACTAGAATATCTAAATGGTATTGTAAATTTAATAAATAATTCATTCCTCGCTCTGGAGTCCTGCCTCGCTGCATCTCTGAACCCCTGCTTGGAAGCCCACACACAACCACTCGTTCACACAGCAATCCCATTTTTCCTGAAGTTTATATATCATTAATCTGCTTTTGAAGGAACCTCTTGCTTTGTAATACTAATTTCTCAGCTCTTTAAGCTTAGGAGTAGCCCAGAGGACGTTCTCTTTTTCCTGAGGCAAAGGCTGTATTTGCTAATTAAGCTGCAGCTTTGAAAGACAGGGTTTAGCCTTCCTCTGCTGAGTTACACTGGGGCTCAGAGGAAGTGAAAAACAGCAGCAATGATGGCTCCTCCATGTTCCTTACTAGTTTTAATTTCGTCTAGAGGCAGCCAGTAATTTACAAAGGTTACTGCAGTGCAAGGATGATTTCTTCTGTGGATTTTTTTTCTAATCCTCCTTTATTGGATAGTAATCAAATCCACCTAATGGCTACACATAATATATAGACATTTTGTCTTGTTGAAGGTTTTTTTCTAACCACTTACTGTAGCGGTTTGCTTTTGAAAGGTGTATGGATATCTCGATATTAAAAATTAAGGAATATTTTGTAGTCTTCTCTTCACTATGTAAATAAAGTCTCACAGCAGTGTATGTAAGAGAAGAACATAAGGATGGTAAAGAATAGGAAGACTAAGGGAACTACTGGACAATGTGAATTATTTTTATTTGGGGGCAGTAGCTGAAATGGGAGTCGTTCTAACACCTGGATATCTTTTTCTTCTTTTTTTTTTTTTTCATTGAAAAAAAGGAAGAAAGAACCTGAGATTTAAAAATGTCAAGGAAGTTAATTTTTGTGGGAAGAAAGGTAGTTATTTATAGAGGAGGAAAGATGACATTAGTTAATACAAGTTAGTTGATCATTCGTTTTTACTGTCAAAATTGTTGAAAATGAAAAATGGGAGAAAGAGAACAGCAGCTGGAACTATCAAATGTTCAGGAGCCATCAATCTGTTCCACTCTAGGACAAAAGGTGATCTGCACGACTAACGCTAACAGAAACTGATGGCATAATTTAAATTTGAGGCAAAAGTCACCTAAAAATACAATTATATGTTGCTTAGGAAGACATGAGTTTTCAAAAGTTTTACAATAAAGTATCCTTAAAATACATAGTTTTAAAATCATAAAACTTTCTTCAAAATTCATATAAGTATGGCCCAATATTCATATTGGATGCTAAATCACTAAATAGTTTAATATATGGCAAATTTTGCAGTAGTTATGCCTATAGTAATGCTAACAAAGAATCCTTGTGTTAGGAGAGTTGTGGATCATTAATAATGATCAGGGGAGAAAAGCCATTAGGATAACATATTTCTTGTGGAAAAATTAATAGAATTTCATCCATTATTTCCCAGCTACAGCTACTATATTTAAATTACATAGGATGTAACCTATCTGTGTGGGTTTCTGTAAGCAAATATCAACCTTTTTTCGGCTTTGGAAAATAAAACTGGGGTGGAAAATGGAACACAGTCATAACAGATACAGGCTGTGTATTGTAGGTTTTCACTATTGAATTAGGGATGTGAAAAGAAGTAAAACCAGAGTGTTATTTTTCTTTCCCTTATTCCCCCTCATTCTTAAATATTTTCATCACCTTCTCCCTGACTTTAGAAGAAAATAACATTTCCAAAGTAAAATCCTTTTTTAACATCCATATGTGCAGTTGTAACTGAGTTCCTTAAAACATCTGTCATTATCAAGGTCGAGGAGGCTGGTCATTCTCCGAGACAGTAGTTCAATCACCACTTGGTTGTACTTGAAGAAAGACAATACAGTCAGTTTCAAAATTCAATTTGAGTCAGCTTCCAAATTCAAATTTTTTTACTGGCAGCTCGAAATCACTGGGGAGTTTTGTGGGTTTTTTGTCCTTAAGCATATCAAGAGAACCTATGGCACTTCTGTTGGGAGCTTGATTTTATACCTTTACAGCCTTACAGATTTTTATAGCTTGGATTTATTTGCAAGCAAACGCAATAAAAGATTTAAGACAGTAATTTAAATTGGGAGTAACTTTTTCTGAAGGAAATAAAAAATCCTTTTTTGGGGGTTAATGAAATGACTATGGAATTAAACACAAATAGAATTCAATCTAAAACTTTAGGCTTTTTCTGTTTGCTTGATCACAAGTGCATTCAAGCTATAAAGGTTTTGCAGAATAAAGTGCAAAATGGCATTCCCAAGGCACCCTTTGATTTTCCTTCTGGCTTGGACTATGGACAGAAATCAGCAATTTTTTTTATCCTTTAATATTAATAAAGAGGAGGTTTGATGGATTTCAGAACTACTCATAAACCAGCTAGGAATCTTACTCTGCTTTCATGATGAACTCACCAGAACAGATACTCTTTGGTGCAAAGAGAGAAATTCCACCTGAATATGAGGAAGAATTTCTTTACTGTCTGGGTGACTGCACTGATCAGATTGCCCAGAGAGGGCGTGGAGCCTCCCTCACTGGAGATATTCCAGAACCA
Source organism: Callaeas wilsoni (assembly GCA_013398955.1). Classification (NCBI taxonomy): domain Eukaryota; kingdom Metazoa; phylum Chordata; class Aves; order Passeriformes; family Callaeidae; genus Callaeas; species Callaeas wilsoni. The sequence continues at coordinate 45,207 of VWPU01012580.1, forward strand.
TCTGGCTGCAGTGCTGTGCCCTGTGCTCTGGGATGACCCTGCTGGAGCAGGGAGGTGAGGCCAGATGACCACGGTGGTCCCTTCCAACCTAACCCCATCTGGGATTCCGAGGTTTCGGTCAGGTATTCCTCATGTTTACCTAAATTTATAAATAAGCCAGTGCAGTCTGAGTTAGAAGTGAAAGGACAGTCCACGGGGGTTGCTTACTAAATGTGAAACTGTAATGTGACAGAAATCATACTCCTTAGTAAGAAAAATATTTGTGATGTTTCCTCCGTTTTTCCTTTATTCTCCATTCTCTTTTATTTCAATGCTCAACTCAGATATGAAATCCTAGGAAAGGACTAGTTTGCCCAAAACTTGGGGGGGTTTTGCCAGCTATGTCAGTTGTCCTAATAAAACAATTCACTTCAAATTCCACCTCCTTATGAATTAAAAAGATATTTTTACCATGTTAACCCCACTCTTGTTTTTGCACTATTCCAGTCAAGCTGCCACTGTCACTCCTTGTTCCTGCTAGGAAGTGTCTAGCAAAGTACAAGTCTTTCCATTGCAAGTCTTGCCTCAAGAGATCCTATGGTGAAGCAGGCTCTTCACAAGAAAATAAATTCAGCTCTTGTGCCAATCAAAAGAGAAACCAGCATAAACTCATCATACAAGCTCCCCATACTCTGCTCTTGTAAGGCTGGGGCTGGTTTATACCTGCCCTTAATCTGTAGTTTTGAATTATTAGTGCGTGGTGGGACAGAGTTTTTTAACAGTTGGAGTCCTTCATTAGATGGATTGTGTCATGTCAGGAGTCAGGGGAGGGCAGCTGAGAAGTGGAACATGTGATCTGGCTGGAAGAGTGCTCAGCTGAAGCTTTTTTGATTGTTTGATGGCATTGCAGTGCCACCGCAGATGGAGAATTGGGACAATAGTGGGATTTGGAGTGGCCTGTTTGCCTTTCCTCAGGAAGGGAAGATGAAAGGGGGAAATGTCACCTGTATAGTGGGGGAGAAAAAACAACAATCAGAACTGCGATGTCTACTTGGAATTCAGGTGGCTGCACATCAAATTACCTCTAACAGTCTGACTGCTGATTGCTACTATTCATGAAAAGTGGCTTTATTTTAGTTCTGAAATATCCCAGAGCAACAGCTCTCCCCTTGAGTTTTCCTGTCTGAATCGCTAAAATATTCTCTTTTTTAATTTTCTCTTTTGACCCCCTCCTCCCACTCACCTCTTTCAATACATATTTAGCTACATTCAAAGTCATAGTGAGGAAGTAGTTTTCAGTCCATCTCATACAGCCAAAACACTGCTGCAAAGTGCCTTCCTTAAATTTTGGGAGGAATCAGCTGACAGAGGAAGGTTAGTTGGCTGATGGCAAGGTAACGTGACAAAGAGCTGCTAAAAGACATAGTGACAATTTTACCTGACTTCTTTTCAATTAATCACACCCACTTCTGGATACCCAGGTCCTGTAAACAATCACACAGCAATCAGCTTGCATTCTTCCCCTGGCAGGTGAGTGTCAGGCTGAGCCTGTTTCTACTTCAGATAATGCTCCTAGATCTGTGCCTTTGCTGCTTGAGGTGCTCAGTGAGGCACAGCAGTTGTGACAACACCCTGTCCTGTCTGGGCAGCTCTGAGGGGCAGCAGGATGGGACAGGTGCAGCCACGTTACCTTTGGAGTCTGTCACGTCAGCCTGGTTCCTTTCTTTGTCTGAAACAACTAAAATCAGTTGACCTTCAAGTTGCAGTGATGTTTACCTATTCATTGAGAAGTGAAGAGCTTGATTACACTTGGAATTCTGGTTGTGTGGACTAGTACTTAAGGCTGCATTTAATTCTCCCTCCTGATTTTTAAGAGATGCTCAGTTTACTGTTCCTTGTAATCCTCAGCTGAAGTTTTAGTACAGTCCTAGATCGACAGAGATGGGCTTTCAAACGGACAGTGTAAATTATAAATCCAGCATTAACAATGTGGTGCCCTGTCCTAGGAAATTACCCATTAGTTCCATTGCCCTTTAATGGCTCTCTTATGTTGGCCATTGAATCCCATCTGTCTAAATCCCATTGGTATTTTAAATCAGATGTGCTTTGGGGAGCTTAGCAAGAGTATTATTAATCACTCCCATAGTGCTGACAATATGTAATGGTTTGAGTGGGGCATCCTTTGATGCTGTATGGTGTTAATGATAGCAATAATGAGCTTTGCAGTTGACCGCATCATTTGCCTTGAAGGATCATTTCAGATAACAAAAACCAGAGGTTTGTTGTGGAAGAACTGGTTGTTCACACACACAAGCACTGTTTTGCTTCCCAATAGAGAAGTTATTTATTGCTAGGAGACAGCAGTTTCTTCTATCCCAAGGATATGTTGCTGGTAATGCTGTAGAAAGCCCCATATTTCCAGACACATACTGTGAATAATCAAATTCTGAGAAATTACTTCATTCTGAGGCAGGTGTAAAATTACAATAGGAGATATAAATGCAAGTGCCTGTATAATCCTCTGGGTTCATTGGTTCCAAATGTTTTAAGATCTTTTCTTTTTGCCTGTATTCTTATTTGCATCCTGTCACTGGATTGCCTGGGAGCTGGCAGGTAAACTTCCTGGTAAAATGTTGATTATATGATTAAAATTACTGATATTTTGATACACCCCATTTTGTGCTTTCTGATTGTATACTGTGTAACCAATGCAAGGGTTTGTGCTTAATTTTAAGTCAAGCATTAAGTGACATATGCTGGCAGGATGCCTGCTCCATAGTTTTTTCATTATTATCTTTCTTGTGTGTTCCTTTGAAGCCTCAAGTAATACAATGTGTTTTCTGAGTAACTGTAATGCTGCTTTAGGAATAACTTAACAGCTCCTCAGAAGTTATCAAAAAATTCTCCACCCACCAGCACAGGCTGATGACTGAGCCTGGTTAATAGATTGTCTCTGATCTCGAGTTGCTACCATATAAAATGGAATATCTGGAATATCGTTCAGTAACCTGAACTGGAAAATTAAAGAGAGACTGCAGCTGTGTGATGGGCGAGATTGGAAAGGCTCTTATAAGAATCTTGTTCTACACATATTGCTGCAGGAAATGCTCCTGGCTCTTCTATAGTAATATACTGTATGAAACAACCAGTTCTCCCCAATATCAGCACTGATACTTAGGGGTTAAAATCAATAGGAGCTTACTGTCTAAAATCCAGTTTCTATACATTGCTCTGGAAAGTAGAAGAGCTGGACTTCCTATCAGATTAAGATGAGTTAGAGTAGATTGAGGCTTAAGGGTTTTCGCATCAGAATGTAAATATTAAAGATAGACAATTTTACCTTGTCTTTGTATTATTTAATTTTTATTTTCCCGATTCCATTTTAAGCTGAATTCTAATAATTCTTGTTATTCCACTAGCGCTCCAATTTAGCCCAGAGAATACTGAGAATGTAACATGTTTCTGTGTCTGCTAAAAGCCCAGATTTCATTTGGTACTTTTTATTTGTTTTCTTTGCTAGAACATGGACGTTCATATTTATAACCTTCTTGTTTTCCAGTGCCTCCCAGATGGCTCTGCCCCAAGTGCACATGCTGAATTTTATCTTCTGCCAGATCCTTATGAAGTCAGTCGAAGGAAAACAAGAACAGCTCCAAAAGGCTCTGACCCTACTTACAATGAACTTGTGAGTACCGTTCCCTTTCTTCCACCATTTCTCATTTCACAGAATCACAGAATGGGTCAGGCTGGAAGGGCCCACAGTGGTCATCTGGTCCCACATCCCAGCTCCAGAGCACATGGCACAGGATTGTGTCCAGATGGTTCTGGAATATCTCCAGTTAGGGAGAGTCCACATCCTCTCTGTACAGTCTGTTCCAGTGCTCAGTCACTGCACAATGAAGAAGTTCTTCCTCACATTCAGGTGAAACTTCCTGGGCATCAGTTTCTCCTGTTGCCTCTTGTCTCATTGCTGAGCCCCCCAGAGCAGATCCCGGTACATCCCGTGCCCCTTCCTGCAGGCACTGACAGATATGGATGAGGCACCGTCTCAGCTATCTCTTTTCCAGGGTAAACAGGCCCAGCTCACTCAACTTCTCCTCATGAGAGAGATGCTGCACTCCCCTTACCACCTCCATAGCCCTTCACTGGACTCACTCTAGTGGTTCCCTGTTTTTCTTGATCTCTTGAGCCCAGAACGCAACACGGCCCTCCAGATGTGCCCCACTAGGGCTGAGTAGAGAGGCAGGATCACCTCCCTCAACCTGCTGTCAGTGCTCTTCCTGATACACCCAGGATCCCTTCTTGGCCACAAGGGCACGCTTCTGGCTCATGGACAGCCTGCAGTCCACCAGGACACCCAGGTCCTTCTCTGCAGAGCTGCTTCCAAGCAGGTCACCCCCAGCCTACACGGGTGCAACTTGTTTGATTTGCTTTGCCCACTCTTGAAATAAAAAAACAATACAGCATTTTTAGAGCTGTTGCAATGAGGATGCTCAAAAAGAAGGAATATATCATAGTCTGAACCACAAATACGGACAAGTGTCTGCTTTTCATCTTTCTCAGGTGTGAAACAGTGTCTTTTATGTCTCTCTCTTCAGGAAAGCAGTTGAATTTTTCACAGTGCTGTGTCTTACACCATAACCAGAGTTACACGTTAGCCAAATGAGACCAAGCATCATTGCACCATAACCCAGTCAGTTCTGAATGCAGATATGCACAATAGCATGAAAAGTATTAATTGAATGGATGCTGTTATTCAAATTAACATTTGAAAATTGGTTGTCACTGCCCTAAATGATAACACAAGAATAAATAGCCAGGTTCTTTTCACGTTAAAATGCCATCAGTTCACAGCTATATATGATTATTTCACACACCACTGAAGTGCTCATGCCTCTGGCGTGAAAGGAAACATTTGTATGGAGAAACATTTGTGGCAGAATGGGAAGTGGTATAAATTGTGTTCATTGGTAAGGGCAGATGAGATTGAAACAGTAGGTGGGATTGGAGATTATAATTATTACTTGTAAAAAATCTAAAGATCTCAAAGCAATTTACAAATGCTCTTTCAGCAGGCTATAAAATATAAGGCATGGAAAATAGTACCACTCCACCCTGTTTCGTAGATAAGATATGATGAAGCTTAGGTTAGTCAGCAGAGTCTGAGTGCTTATCTCCTAATTTCCCAGTCCCGGAGTTCTAATATTTCTCTTTTCCCACATCTGTTAATTACAAAAGTTGCCTGCTTACACTGATGACTTCCAGCGTTCTGTAAGATGGCTCCCTGAGTAGTATTGCTGCTCACAGCTGAGACAAATTTCCCTCCCTACAGTACTGCACTGGAATAACAAGGAACTAGGCTTTATTTTTTGTTCTTTCCTTCTTTTTTTGCTATCAGAGTGGAATGAGTCTAATTAATCTGTCTAAAGAAATTCCTTTGCATTTGAAAGATATTTAAAGCAAAGGAACATAATACGATTATAGCATAACATTCATTGTAAGGTATCCAAAATGGACAACAGATAAGAACCAGCCAGCAACACTGGAAGACAATTATCTTTCAAATGGTTCTTAGATCAATTCGAATGCAAGGAAATCCAAAATCCTGTCTGCAGTCAGTCAGTAGTCACTGGGAGGAGATTTAATTGTGGTTAACGAGTATTCCACTGCCGTTAAAAGAAATTCCGTGAAAACTTTAATGTCTTTAATCAAAACTGAGAGCCTTCTTCCCAGATGCTCAATCTTTTTCACTGGGAAGTGCTAATCACAGTGGGGACATATGGTTCCATTGAACTTGGCCATTTCCAACCCGATGCCTGTGCTTTAGCAGCTCTGCTCCTCCATATGTGATGTCATTCTGGATGCATTTTTTGTCCAAGGCTGGTAGACTGAGGCAGAAGCCGCCTCAGGGAAGAAAAACTACTAAAAATATAAGTCAGCTGTCTCTTAAGTTAGTTACTGTCCAAAACACTGTGTACAGAAATGTAGTTGCCTTTTTTATGAGTTCATAAGTTTTTATTAAAGCCAAATGGCTGGAAGGAAGCTGTATATTAATTTCTTTCTTTGTTCCAGACTGAAAAAAATCTGAAATGTGCTTCTCTTGGGTATTTTTGATTTTAGTTTTGTACTTCTATTGCTTATGACTGCCTACAGCAAATTATCAACCTTGCAAAAGTACTTTTTATGTTTGATTTTTACTCATGTGTATGAGAGCTAAGACATGAAAGTCCAGGAAGGCTGACAATAAAATGAGTTACAGCAAATGTTTTGGAGTTACTTTTAGCAAACAAATCCTTCTTTTCTCTTGTGTCTGTGTTTGGATTTTGGAATTTGTGGCATTCACAGTGGTTAATGTTATATTGCATTAAGAAATGGTGGTAGAGAGGAAGAGGAGGAACACAGAAAAATGGAATGCAGTGTAAAGAGAAAATGAAGCAGAGCAGCCTCAGCCAGTTTGATGGAAGGGGAGGAGGGGAACTGCACCAGGAGCCACGGCCACTCCCTCCAGCACCATGCATCAAAACTACCTTGGATTAATTACCAAATCTAGGAACTGTGCCATGGCTACCTAAGGAGAAGCAACTGTCCCTCATTTGTGATTAAAATGTCATTAGACTCCTGTAGGTCAACAGTGTTTCTCTTTTTGGAGCCAGGAATAGTTGAATTCCAGCCCTAACTGTCCCACTGATTTGCTGCATGGCCACAAATACCTCCATCTGATCTGTGTAAAAGGCAGGCAGACATTCTCACCGCACAATCATTTCAGCATTTAACTGTTCCCAAATTCTGGCAGGTGGCATTTGGTTTATCCATATCCTAATTCAGCCTTCTCCAGATCTTTCTTCTGTCCCTACATCCTGATGATAATGTATACCTTACTCCAGCTGAATTTGCAATATCATTTTAGAAACAGTTTACCAAGTTCATTTGAAAACCATCCACCCTGCCCTGCAAAGGTCTGTCATTGCTCAAAGATTAAAGCCTCATTTTGGCCAAAGATTGAAAGTTGTTCATTACCCCAGATCAGTTTCTTAGCATTTACAACTTACATGTGTAGGTTTTGGTGATTTAAAACAACAGCTGGTACCTTTAATATATTGGCAAAGAAACAGGGTAGCTTTCTTTGGTAACATTAGCATCACTTCAATGTCAGATCACAGATTTATTCTAAATTATATTATGCTTACTGTACTTGTCCTTGCTTTTCTGATTTTCTTCATCATTTCACTTTTATTTTGGTGGGGGAAAGGGATGTGGAATTTGTACTTCCCATGCAATTTGGGAAAATAGGCACAGTAAACATCAAAACCAAAAAGCACCAGGTGCAAATTTCATTACAGTCATTCCAAAGGATAAAGGTTTGTAAATAGAAAAGGAAATGTTAACGCCCTGGTAAGAGCTGTCTTGGTGTCCTGTCTGCTGGTGCTTTCTGTGAGGGTCGCCTGGTGTCCTGTCCGTTCCCTGCTCCCTGTGAAATTCCTGCGGCTGCAAGTGGAAGTACAGAGAGGGCTCATCAGTCCAGCCCGCAGAGATCCAAGCTGGAGGGGCTCAGTCTGCCTTTCCTTGTCCTCAGCAGTGCCATAGGCGCAGCTTGCATTCACATTCCATGGAAAATCCAAGCAGGCAAATGCCTTTTAGGCAGTTTCAGTTTCCCATTCTCCTGAAGTGAGAGAACGTCACCGCATTTGCTTTTTAAACAGCAGAGAGATTAAAATTTAAAGCGTTTTTCCACTGCAGCTAAAGTAGCAAAAACATTTCCAGCCATACAAATTTTAGATTAAATGTATTTCTCTTAAGAGAGCTTACCTTTCAGGCCTGCACTCTCTGAGAGCATTCCTCCACATTTTATCAGCCCACATGCAGTTCACTCAGCAGTTTTTGATTAATGCAGAGACTGAAGCATGGGAATCTGTTCTGAGTGCAGCTTATTCTTGTTAGGCTATTGCTCCAGATCGTTTGGGTTTTGTAAATTCAGAAAATTCACCATTATCATTTCATATTTGATCCCTCTTTGTTCTTACAGTATTAAGGTAATTTAAAAGCTATTTTAAAAACTGTAGGCATTAGTAATTTTTTAAGAGATGCTAAACTACTGTCTCATTTATTTTGAGAAGTATCAACAGCACTTCTGGACTATCAGAAAGAGCTAAATTTAGTAAGTTCCACTTTTCTAAACTGGGCCAAATCTTTTCCATTTTTCACAGGGAAAATTATGAATACTGATTTATTTTTTTTGTTCTCTCTCAAGCATTGTTCAAGACAGGTTTCAAATTTATTTAAAAATGGTAATCAGATCTCACGAGCCTAAACTCGTGATTCTAAGGTAGAATCTCTTTATATAAACTAGATAAGGTCAAATGTATTTCTGAGGTAAATTCACTAAGTTTAGTTAATTTGGCTCATGGTTAATAGCTTACTATTCTGGATGGAAGTTTAAAGCAATTATCACAAAGTTGAATTAATCATCATCCTGAATGCTGCATTGAAGTGCTTTGCCTGTCAAATAGATTAACAAACTTGTATGGTTTTTTTCTGTTTCACTATATATTATTTCAGATTGTATATGACAAAGTCACAGAGCTCCAGGGCCGTGTACTGAAGCTTGTTGTGAAAAGCAAAGGAACATTCCTGGGAGCTGTTAACGTTCAACTGAGCAGCGTCCAGTTAAATGAAGAAAAGTGGTACCCACTGGGAAACAGTGTAATTTAAATGTTCTGCAAGATGATTCAATTATTTGCCCACTAATGTTTCTTTATCCCATTTCCCACGGTACATTTTGTCTCAGTTGCCCTTGAGAATAGGCAGTCATCTGCTGAGCACATATCTTAACATTTCTAACCATAAAGCTATTGTCTTAAAAGTGCTACCATCTTCCTGCCACAGATTCCTGACCGTGTGAGTTTCAGGAATCACGTGCTAAGGACTTGTAGCAACATGCAGAAAGCTCTTACGGCTGCAATGAAGGGCTTGGTTTTGTTCATATTAAATAGTACTGTAAAAACACCGAATTCCGTACACATCAATGTGTGGGGCCTCACTGTTTGCCCATTAATTCCACCGACTGTGTTGAAACAATGCTGATAATGGTGTAATTTATTATCACTGCATGTGATGAGTTCACCAGAAAACCATGCCAATATATTTCAGATGTCCAGCAAATTTCACATTAAATCTTATCCAATCAATAACTTTTTTTAAAGACAGTTAAAATATTTGATACAATGTAACATTTAATCCAGGATATTAATTTGTCAATAAGATATGTCATTGTTTCTTTTATTCTGACATCCAAGAGGCAGATACTGTGTGAAGAAAGGAGGAAGGAGAAGCTAATGTTCATGAATAAAGAGAACATATAGAATGTGAGCTTTCAGTGGGGGATTTATTTAAGATCATCATACCACAGATATTTATTTGTTCAGCAGTCTTCCCACATCGCACTCCTATGCTGCATAACAGGTTCCAGTAAATACATGCATTGAATAGACCTCAGGGCTATAAAATATATATTTATATATTAAATAATGAACATGAGTGGTTCCTTTGAGTTCACAGATGCTAATTATGGGCTCTGCTTTTCTCTAATTTGAGGAAGCACTTAAGCACATCTTTAAGCATTTGGCATGTGAGCAGCCACAATGAACTGTCCATTATTGCCAGACTCTTGCACACACCCACTGACCACGTATATAAACCTTTCCAGGACCAGGGGCACATTTTTAAAGCACAGGAGATGTGTCGATTTGTGATCTGATCTGCTGTAAATTTTAAGTTACCAGATACCGGGCAGATCTGACATTTGTCCTGCCAGGTGGAAAACTGCTCAACAGAGGGATAATAATCCCAGGACTGAAGATAATTGCCTTCTTCTCCCAAAGGATGCTCACAAATCAGTCTTCAGAATATAAAGTTGTAGAAAGCTCCTGAAGTGGGACTAGGAGTGTTAGTTAGGAAATTAAATAAGTTGGAGTTTTTCTCAGCATCAAACCAACAGACTTGATCAGATTTTATCTGAAAATATTTTCTCCAGTCAAACTGGTGTATTGAGCTTCTCCTCAGTAAGGGGAGGTGAGGGGAACTCTGAATATTAATATTATTAGTCTATTCAGAGCTGTAAGAAACTATAGAATATTTACCACATGCAAGGGATATTAGCTGGCACACAGAATATTATCACTACAAAGATCAAGACACCCAACATTTTATACTATAGGCTCTCCTGGGAAACAAATCAAGTGCCTTGCCATTCAAGCACAGAAAACACATTGAGACCAGCTTACAAAGTTATTAAATTACCTGACCTTACAGTTCAATATTGATTTTAGATTCTTCTTAGTCTACTGTCTTGGTTTCCTTATTAAAACTATAATGCAATTTTCTAATAGTGTTATTTCCTGTGACATTTTCTAACCCTTGTTTACCACATGCCCTGATTTTCCATCTTAGAGCAACAATAAAATAAACAGCATTAGAACAGCAATAAATAAAATGAGCATTACAATATACTATCAAAACTGTCTGCAAACTTAAACAATATTGTTTGATATTAAAGAAACTTGTCAATATAACATCCTTTTTTTAAAAAAAATCATATTTGAGTAACAAATCTGCCATTAGTTGTGTAGTCCTGTGGAAGGTCAACAAAACTTCAGTTCCATAAGGAAGATGTGAAAATTGTGTCTTATCTACACTGATAGCTCTCTTAGAAAAGAAGTTGTCATCATAGATTTTCACACACATAATTAACCCTTACTTTTTCTAAAATTCTCTAGTTCTCCTCAAAGTACCATGTTTCCTGCTTCCTGAATTCCCAATCCTGAGCTCCCTGCTCCTATGAGGAACACGGTTCTTTACAAATCAGTCCATGAATTTTTTATCTTGCTTTAGGAGCAGGAGGTTCAAGACTATGCTAAGGAAAGATACCAATACTAGCATATGATTTTATATGATTTTAAGATCTACTTTTTTTTCTCAAAACTATTTTTTCAGGTAACAAACTGACGGTGGGCACTAAAGAGGAATAGCCCAGTCAGAACCCACTTTTTGCAAATTTAAAGGGAACACTGTATTTTTCTCTTCCCTTGAAAAGATACAATGGTAAGAAATTTTGCTCAGTACAAATAAAAATATTGATGTAACATGCTCATATCATAAAAATTAACATGATCTCTCATATATATTGGACTATTATTCTCACTCAGTAATTAATCATAAATTTGAAATTAGCTGCAAGTGACATTAACTGAATTTTAAAAATATCCAAAAAAGTTCAGTATTTATGAATTGTTTCTAAACAATCATAGAATAATAGAATCACAGAATTTCTTGGGTTGGAAGGGATCTTAAAGATCATCTCATTCCAACGCCCTGCCATGGGCAGAGACACTTTGTAGGTTGCTCAGAGCCCCGTCCAACTGGCCTTGAACACTTCCAGGAATGGGGAGTCCACAACTACTCTGGAAACCTGTGCCAGAGCCTCACCACCTTCACAGTAAAGAATTTCTTCCTAATACCTAATTAAACTTACCTTGTTTTGGTTAAAACCATCCCCCCTTGTCCCATCACTATGTGCTCTTCTACTGGAAGGTTCTATAAAGTCTCCTTGGAACCTTTTTTCTCTAGGCTGAACAGCCCCAATTCTCTCAACCTTTCCTCACAGCAGAGGTGCTCCACATCTCTGATCATTTTCATGACCCTCCTCCGGACTCACTCCAAAAGATCAACATCTTTCTTGTGTTGGGGGCCCCAGAGCTGGGTGCAACATTCCAGATGGGATCTCCTGAGAGCGGAGTAGGAGGGTAAAATCACCTCCCTCAGCGCTGCTTTTGATAGCAAGTGTGGCTATGTTTACCCTTTTTCAATCAGTGGGAGCTTCACCGGCTGGCCATGACTTCTCAAAAATGATGGATAGTGGCTTAGGCCAGTTCCCTCAGGAGCTGTGGATGTATCTCATCAGGTCCCATGGACTTGTGCACTTCGAGGTTCCTCAGGTTTTCTCAAACCCAGTCTTCTCCTACAGAAAAACAGCAGAAGGGCCAAGGACAGTAGCCCTTATTCAGGATACCCCTCAAATACAAGGCTTCATAAAATCATTGAGAATCTGCCACTCTGGGAATCAGGCCATTGGGCTGTTGCAAAGCCAGTAATGCTACTTTATTGAAGCAGGGGGCAATCCCCCAGAACAATTTCTTCTGCAGAACATCATTAATAGTACCAGACATGAGCAAACAGCGATGCAGATTCCAGCTTGATGCCTTCTTTGGATATCAGTGGAATGTTACGGTAACCTGTAAATATAATGACACCTTGTTAGTGTATTAACCACAAGCACAAATATTATGGTGGAGTGCTTTTATGATCATCTATGCAAACAAGGCTTAATTTATGATTCTCTGAAAAGCTCTTTAAAGTAAAATAAAATTATACAGGACCCAAACACGACTTGTGCTGTTTTTTCTCCTCTCTATATTTATATCGTATTTCAATTCTGGTATTTTTGGTCACAGAGTGAAAAACTCCAGTGTTTTTCAGGTTGTGGTGTTTTTTCAAATGGAAAACTTTTAGCCCAGTGATATTTTACACATGGGCAAAGCTTACATTGTAAGATCCAAGGTTGTGTGCTGCACACATTGTTCTGATAGCAAATGAAATAACTTGTGAATCAGCAGTGATAGTGCCTTACAGAATGGTGTTGCTGCAGCAGTGCACTGTCCAGCTGAGGCAGAAAAAAGTGAAGTATAAGACCTTCTACCGTGACATCTTAAAAAACTGACTTCATATGAGTAATTCACTTTATCAGAGATAAGTCATGCCTTCAGAAGCTACGTGTTCATCTGTTTCTTGAAGCATTTGGAGAAGCTATAGTTCTCAACATTAAACATAATTCACTTACCTGCTTAGGAAACAAAACAATCTTCTCTTCAAAACCCCAACCTGTATTGCTTTATATGACTAAATTTCCACTATTTCATAATAATAAACAATGTCACTTTTGATTAAAAATGTTCTATATTTTCCCTATGTATATATAACTCCAGTTATTTAAGTAAGTCTCTGTTTTGTATAACTATGTTCTGAACTGCAGTTTTCAAAATCCCTCTTTAGGTGTGTCGGGATGCCTGTGGAGTCTTTGGGACCCACATTTACCTGGGTTTGGAATTTCTTGCTTCTTTTATACAGAATCATAAAATTGTTGAGGCCTTGGAAAAGGCCTCTAAGACCATCAAGACTGATCACCACCCTGGGAACCAGACTGTGGTACCAAGTGCCACATCCAGTTGTTTCTTGAACACCTTCAGGGATGGTGATTCCACCTCCTCTCCGAGCAGCCCTTTCTAATGCTGGACAACCCTTCCAGTGGCAAAATTCTCTCTGATGTCCAAGTGAACCTTCCCTGGCACAGCTTGAGGCCATTTCCCCTCATCCAGTCATATTACACAAAAGTCCCCCTGCTATTTAAGGTTCTGATTCTGGGCAGCAGATATTAAAGCTGGTTTCAGTCAATTTACATTTGAGATCAGTTTTTAAGGAATGCACACAGTATATGGAAGGCTTGGTTAATTTCCTATCAAAAGAGACACGTCGAGGACTAAGATTAATTTCCGAAGACTTGTGCTCTAGCCCCTACCTGCAGAATATTCTGCAAAGTGTCCTGAGAGAAGTAAAACTCCTTTTTATTGAATTTTTTTTGAAACTCTATTGAAATTTTATTTTTATTGAAATCCTTCCAATTTGCATTAAATAATTAACCATTCATGGATCCCGTGATAATAGAGGTAATAATCGAATTCCTGTCCTGTATGAGTATTCATGGCAGACCCATTAGCACAGGGACTGTAACAGAGGACACCCCTTCTCTTTGCCTTTCACCACCCAGGTAGAGAATTTTTCCCGATTTCAGCCCCTCTGAGTATAACTACATAATCACTACATGGAAAATCAAATTCTGCTACACCTGGACAGCAAGCACCTCTCCCCAGTGGAGTCTACAACTAGCTGGGAGGCTGCTGCTGGGGAAGGGAATGCAGTGTGGATATAGATTTGAATCTTTTCGAAAGAAAGTGCAGAGGAGAGAGGAAATGATACAACTTTGTCCCATCGCCTGTCAAAGAAAATAAGAAGATATAAGAACTGCTCAGCTTTTGGAAGCAACTTGCCCTCGGGGACACCTCAGGGACACGTATCCTGGGGACTGAGGGACAGTCCTGTAGTACAGATTAAAGCAACTGGAGCTTTGGAGACTAAGACTGAAATCCTAGCTCACCCTTCAGCATTTTAGGCACTTCTTCCCTTGTCTTCTTTTTCTTGTGACTCCCTCTGCAAGAACATTATTTTCCCATTTCACTCTTTAGAGAGCTTGGGTACCTAAAGCAAAACCGTCATTCCAGACCTGTTTTCAGAGGTCTCAATGTTAAGCACTGCAGTAAATGTTTGCAGTAAATTTTGAAATTATTTATCACTTCACCTCTCAGAAGGATTTTATTTATGCCTCTGGGCATCCTGATGGTAAATTACTTTTTTTAATGTTGTGTTAAGTGGGGATTGGGGCAATTTGTTTGGCACCATTTATAGATTTTGTACCGAGACTAATTCCCTAGCATTTTGAATTACTCCACTGAAAATATTTCCTGGAAAATCTACTGCTCTTACTTTTCCAAAATATGAATCCCTCATTTGTGACCAAAATTAATCCTATAGAGACATTAAGCCACACTGAAAATTTGTATCTAAAAAAAGCCTCAATCAATACTTTTACAAGCACTTGTAAGCAGCAGTGCCTGATACTTAAATTTGTCTCAGACATTGTGAGTTGGTGGGTTGAGTTTTATTTCGTTATCCAGAAGTATACAAATAAAAGGAAAGTAAAAGGTTATCAGAGTAAAAATTTATGTTGTAGAAAAACAACTGAGCTCTAAGAGTAATGTCTTTGTTCTTGTATAACTCCTCAACATCAACTAAGAATCACAAGCAGCTTTATGACTTTCAAACATGGGGGGAAAAAAGCCATTTAAAATCCTGTTAAGCTTAATAAAAAAGGCACAGTGCCTATTGCCAGCTCCAATGTGTTGCCTTCTCATCTTGATTCACTAATAAAAGCTGTTTGTTTTGTCAGAAATAGCTTTGGAAAGCCAGTGTAGTAAACAGCCATTTTACATAAGCCTTTCTCCTTGGCCTATTGACTTCTGTGTCTGCTCTTCATGTGCAGCCTGTTCATTACATAGGTACCAGGAGCTCTGCTGCTAGAAACTCTAGCAAGAAAAATGCCATAAATATTTTGCCTAATTTATAGCCTTTGTTCTCCACTCTGAAAAGTTACACATGGGTTACCTGAGGGATTTTTGGTGGCTTGTTTTGTTTTGATTTGGCTTGTATTGGGTTTTGAACTTATCTAAGTAGGAAGTGCACAAAACTGTTGCCTTCATAGTTCTGGCTAGTCTGACTTCTTGCAATGAATTAAAATACCATCTGAGCAGTTTCCATCTAGAATGGAATACTGCAGTGGGAATAATCACCTGTCCTTAATATTATTTTGATTTCAGCATCATGGACTTGAATTCAGAGAATACACTTATTTCAAAAAACAGACAGTGCCATTTATTCATATAGTTACGCAATCATCCTTTAGAAAATAGGCATGATGCTGTACTCTCTCAATGCCACAGTAACAATAAAAGCCTGGAATATTGCAGATTTTTTAGAGGTGTTATAGGTGGTTCACATAAAAGTATTACCTGTATTCAGGCTCATCACAGGTAAGGTGAATTGGCCAAGGAATTCATTGCTAACCAGAGAGATCTCATCCTCCACACAGAAGCGTATCATTGCCAGTTCTGGAACTTGGATGTTAAAAGAGAAAGTTTCATTCCATTTAGGGCTCAAAGCTAATGAAAAGAGAAAAGAAACAGGATTAAAATATGATATTTTTTTTTAAACTCCATAGCTGAATTATTGCACCTGCTATCACTAGTCTGAACTGGTAAAGATTCATTCTTTTTTCCTAGCTTTCTGGGCACATCTAGATAAATATTAAGACTCCCACTGACTGTAGTGGTGCAAAAGCCTAAGACAGTTGGAGTCATCCTTTAAAAGAGAGCAAAACAGGACAGGGATAGCCAGGTTAAGAACCTCTGCTCAATCTAAATTTTCCTATAGCCATACCAGTTTCATGCTTTTGCCAAAGTTTCTCCTTACAATGTTGGAAATTAATAAATTCAGGTAGTAAAACGTTCACTTGACTAGAAATACAAAAAGAGAATGTGGAACAGGAGGGTGTTACTTCGACTTTAGCAATGTTCATACAGAGAAAAGAAATTCAGGGGCTGATTTAAAACAACAGCCATCTGTAAAAAAGAAAAAGGAAGAATAGAAGACAGAGGTACAGGCAAAGGGAGATCACAGGGAACTTGTAGTCTGAGACATCAAGAAGATCTATATGATAAAGATAAGGGAGTGCTCAAAGACAGCTACAAAGGGTGCACACTTCACCTGCCAAGCAATTAAGGGATTACGCCTGCTAGAAACTTCAAATGAGACAAGTGATGAAGTTACAGCAATTTCTTAAGAAAACAAGTCTAAATTTACCAATTTGTGTATTGCTTTAGGCTGAGATAGGGTTAATTTTCTTCATATCAACACCTGTGGTGCTGCATTTTGGATTTTTGACCCAAACAACGCTGACAACACACCAGTGTTTGAGCTGTTTCTGAGCAGGGCTTACAAAGTGTCACGATTTCTGTCTTTGTCACTCTGCAAAGCACCCTCCCCACCCCAGTCAGGGGGCTGGGGTACACGGCAAGCTGGGAGGAGACACAAGTGGGACAGCTGACCCCAGCTGACCAAAGTGATGTTCCACAGCATTTGGTGTCATGCTGACAGCTGGGGGAGAGGAGGAAGGGAGGGCATTCAGAGTTAGTGTCTGTCCTCCCGAGACAACAAAGCTCAACAACGAAGCCTTGTTTCCCTGGGAATGGCTCTACCCCGGCCTGCCCATGGGAGGTGGTGAATGAGTTCCTTATTTTGCTTTGCTTGTGTGTGCAGTTTTTGCTTTACCTATTAAACTGTCTTCTTCCCAACCCAAGCGTTTTCTCATTTTGGCCCTTCCAGCCCTCTCCCCATCCTATTAGGGGAGAGCAGGCAAGCAGCTCTATGGGGCTGAGCTGCTGTCCAGGATGAGCCCACAGCAGTGTGCAAAAAAAATTCCATCTTCTTGTAGAAAGGTAGAATGCTCCCAACTAGGAGTTCGTGCTTCCTTAATCTCCCAGTCTAGAAAAATGGCACACAGCATGAACTTCTGCTGCAGACTGTGTGACAGAAGATCCTAGTCTAGAGAGATACAATTGCATCTTCTCTGACAACTCCTTGGGATGCAAGGTTGGTGATTCCTTATAAAATGTTGTTGTCGTCTGTTCACAGTCAAGAGAATCAGACTGCTGCTCACCATTGCTTTTTACAACACTGGATTTCTTTCTTGCTTGATCCTCTGGCACACCATAGATTTCTATCTGCACCAAAGGGTCGGCTTTGTTGCTCTTCGACAGGCTGCTGGGTGGTAACTGATGGCCACTGATCAGCTGGAAAAGTAAAGCTGTACTGAAATAACTGTAAGAATAAACTATTCACCACAGACTTATAGTAGCCATAAGAGAAATAACTTTCATAAGAAATTACTATAAGTAAATAAATACCAGCCATAAACTGGTGTATTAAACATATAATAAACACAATGGAATCAAGAATATGGTGCTTCCCATCTAATTTAATTTTTTGATAATTTTGTAGAAATATGGTTTAGAGACATTTTTGACTACATCACTTTGCTCCAAGCCCAGTCCAAACTGACCTTGAATAGTTACAGGGATGGGACATATATAACCTCTCTGGGCTGCCTGTGCCAGTGTTTCACCACCCTCTTTATAGATATAAATAAATAATTTTCAGGTTTTTTAACTCAACAGTTGCACATAAAAATTTTATTTTGTTACCATGCAAAATAATAATGTTGGAGGAATCAGTCGCCAATGATTTTTGCATTTTCTGCTATCAAGCTCATTAATTCCAATCTGTGTGGAGTGGATCAGCATCAAGACCCACAGTGACATCAGCATTGTGCTACAGGGTATGGAGCAGACTGCCTCACCTGTGCTCCATCTCTTGCACAGTAACACAAAAACTCTACATTTAGTGAGCTCCCTGGTGTTTTTCTCCTTAATTTAGTTAGCTACCTGGAAATTGTCTCAGACTGCCCTGCAATCTGGCATCCAGCCTAAGAAAGGACTTAAGAAAGTCACAACTTTATCTGCTTTCTACCTATGTTTCAGGACACCTAGGAGAGAGTAAACATCTGTACAGTAATCAGCTGTTTAGAAATCAGTGTATGGGATGTATTGAGAGAGATATACAAGCCTGAAAGTGTAGGTGAAAGATATGACTCCTGATCCTGGTCTCAAGACTAAGCATCATAAGAGATTCTTATTCCCATGCCAACCACCCAAAAAATCAAATCCCACAAATTCCACTTTTTGCTTAGGTATTTTCTCTAACACCTTGTTCCAAGAGAAGTTCTAGCCTGAAATATTGAAGGGCAGTGGCTTGGCAAACACTGATGCCCTTTCTTCCTGGGAAATTGTGACTCTCTTCACCAGAAAGCTTTGCAATCACTGATGGGCTGCCCACTAAGAACCTGGGAGATTCCTTGCCGTGCCCGGAATGCCATGACGGAGATGCAGCCCCGCAGCCCCGCTGGCCAAGAACCCCAACACGCATTGCTGGACCCAGCCTAACTCTGCCCTGGGGTGGGAAAAGAGTGAAGTGTTTTGAGCACACTATGACCCAAATCCATAAATGCAATCAATTTTTGAGACCCGGGGTGAAGAAGACATATAGAGAGTTGTAAAAATTGTTAGGCTGAGAAGACTCTTTATGAAGCACCTTGAATCTCTCTATTTCTGCTTCAAAGGCTCTATGCCTCTTGTTGATGGGAATTGTGGCACATCAGGTTAAGGATAATGAATTCGGTAAAATCGGGCCCCATGTGATTTTTCTGTTCATTCATTTATTCATTCATTCGGAGATATCTGCCCTCTAGATGTTTTATATCTTTGCTTTCTGTCAAGTAATTTCTCCATTCATCCGGTTAGTGACTTTTTCAGCAGAAGCTGCTTTTCCTTTGACTCCTGCTCCCAGTTCCTTTTGTCTTCAACCACCATTTCCTGGTTTTTGCTGCTGACTATGAATGGGGCTGTCTGTGCCCTTCAGTCCCTCAGCCAGTGGGATGCCAGTGCTTCTCTGCAGCCTGCACTACCCACCCTGTAGTCTCCAAGTCCTCAGTCTAAAACATCGCCTTTCTCGTCTCCAGCTTCTTCCAAACTCAGACACTTCCTTCGCATTGGCAATGATTTTGTCTGTCTCCTGCATTACAATTCGGGGTTTCTCCTCATCCTTATTCCAGCTTCATACAAGCTAGGGCTAAAATAAGTGATGTATTTGCCTGGCTGCTTGAAATCATCCAGCAATATCTATTCACAATTGGTATGCTCACTGTCAGGACACTAAAATATTCTTGATTAGATGTGTGCATTATGTAAGTATTTTATAATTGTCACTAACTATTGTTTTATCTTGACTATTTATTACTCTGAAAGAAACAAAATAGCAATTATGCACTAATTATATGCTAATTAAATAGCTTTTATGCAAGCAGTATTCTGTGTAATCAGAAATATTACTTTTTCATTGGGAAAAGGTAGTTTTCTAATTAGTGAAAAATTATAATAAATCTACTTGACCTCAAAAAAGGGGCTTTTCTAACAATTTATTTGTAAATGACATGTATTTCTAGTATTTTTAGGAAGTAAATCACATTATAATTTGGGAGAAGTAGAAATAATTCAAAGACTTATTAATTCATCCTTCCTTTCACACTTATTTATATCATTTTAGGATTATAAATAGTCTTTTTTATATGCATAGGAAGATAATGAGACTTACAAGAAGCGTAAATCTTCCTATCTTATCTTAAAAAATTTCCATTTGTCAATTAACATTATAATAGTACACGTGATATTATTGATATTGAAAGAAATAGCACCCAAAGTGCACATTTGATTTCTGTGTTTTCAGTTCAGTTTCCACATGCACGATTGACCACTCCCTTTGTCAGCTACATTATTTATATTTCTCTGTAGAGATTCATGAAAAATCACGTATTTTTTACAGACTCCTAGAGGCTCTAAACCTCTACATATTTTTGGCAAACATAAGTGGACTACAGATGGGAAAGCACCCAAGCAGCAGTTGACACTATATGAGAGTTTTACCGTCTTGTTGAGAACATTATTAAAGTTCCCAACAACCAAGAATGCGAATAAAATGGGAAAAAATAACCCCAATAGATAACAATTACATCTGAACTACACAGCATTTGTTTTCCCATTTTTATGGAACAAAGCAACGCTTCAACAATCTTACCCTTATTGAGAGAGACATTGGTTTGCTGTATCCTCCCACATTTTGGGGTGTAAATGTCGTGTTGCGATCCCTCAAGAATTCAGGTTTCAGCACATAGCCACAACCACCATTGTCCAGGAATTTTCCATCTTGCAATTCCATTTGTGTTCCCGGTGTTTGGAAGTTTAAGGCCACTGTAAAATTATGTCAATATTGATTTTAGTGAATTAGGTTTGATAATTTTTTATAAAACAAATAGTAAAAAAACCCAAACAAATAAGCTTAAGGTGTGTATATCCCTCAATTCACATGCAAGATCCTGTTATTTCTCTTAAATTAGGTGATACGCAATAATGAATTATTTGTGCACAAAAGCAGTGCACTATTTAGAACTATACCACACTTTAAGAATTACCCTATTGATCTTTTTTACATTGCTGTGTCTGTTCTCCCTTTTCTTTCTAAATTAGACTTGGAGAATATGAAATGAGAGATCCTTCTTCTCCATAAGAACTAAATTCACATCCTATTTCTCCACAGCAGCAAGACCCTGCACCCCAAACCTGCTAACAAAGTTCTGGTGCAGAAGTCAAAACCACAGGAGTGTATCTAACCTTAGCTATGGTGCAGAATACATCACAAAAACATCTCACCCAGAAGATCAAGGAGTTTTAGTTTACAGTAAGACTATTCAGTGCAAATACATATAAGTTTATAGAAATAGAAGCAATTTTAGAAGTGTTCTTAAATTTATGTGAGCACACACTCTCTTGGAGATTAATGCTCCAGTACTGGTGATTATTGTAACAATACACCTGACAGATTTTCCTTTCCTTGGCAGTTCAAAACAATTTTGGTTTGCTGCAGCATCAATAATAAAATATCACACTTCTCATCAACAGGATATTGTAATTCGTGAGATAAAGCCAACATTGAAATAGACCTGTTTAATGAAATTTTCCCCTATTCCAGTACATTGGAGCTTCCTGTCACATTCAAAATAGAAAATGCAGAAGTCGAATCAGCAGTGAATGATGACATTATGAACCTGTGACATGTGTTAAACAGAGAATGATAAAAGGTCATTTACTTAAAATGATGGTTTGGTAGGAATGAAAAAGAAGACTTTAAGCAGTTCAAGTGACTCATTCATGAAGAAGACCTTATTACATGTTCCTATGAGATAATATGAATGTATTGAATGAACATTTGGCACAACTCAAAAATCCTTATGTCAGGTGGAAAACACACAAAATTGTTTTCACTGCAAAAATTATTTGTTCCTTCATTGCTTTGATGATCTTTTTAAAACATTTTGTAGGAAACAACACAAATAGGAATGCAGCAGCTGGTAGGATGGACCTGATATTTGCACTACACATGTTTTCGTTAGGGTTACTTCTGAAGAGCTCAAGCCTGGTTCCATAGTCTCAAAATCAATTAATGGCTGGAACACATGAAGTGCTCCCAGAGTGCATCATCTATTTAATCTGAGAGGAATCTCATCTGTGCTAGCTAAGATTGCTCTGCATCATGAACCAACATGCAGCAAGTAGGAATAATTGGAAACCTTGTCTAGAAAAACCCCAAACAAACAAAAAACCCCAAAAGAACAAAACACGACATGCGCTCCTGCTTTGAACTAAATGTTAATGTAGATGCAGACATGATTTTATATTAATATACCAAGGAAATTTGTTTTACCTTTAACAACAGAAATCAAACGTCAGAGTTTTTATTGCCCATTGCACAGCATTGCCTTTTTTAAACAGGGAAAGTATTCTCTTGGTATGGTTCTGGCAGTGGTTCACAATTTGCTTTCTATGACTCAACGCATCATCCAGAAACAGCCCCAAATCCGGTGCTATATGATGCTTGTCATATTTTAATACGCTGAATCAAGCTGTGCAGTGGATGCTACAAGAGCTGCAACCCTGAGGCCCCTGGAAGTCTGAACTGCAGATAAGCCAGGATCTCTCAGTCCTCAGGTGATTCCCAGGCCACAGTTTCAGAGTACAGGGGTTTAAAAGTGCAACTGAAATTAGGCACATCGAAGAGTCAGCTTCAAATAGCAGCTTCCACATGATGAACCAAATTACATGATTGCACATAATGAGACTACTGCTAAATTTACCAAGCTTTATAGGTGACTAAGCAGGAAAATCTGATGTAACAACAGCAACAAGCAAATGAGAATACTTTATATTTTATCATATTAGGAAAATTACTTTTGCAACACAAGTGAAGGGCAATGTTATTATGGGTTCATATCTTCAAACATCAGCACTGTGTTTTCACTTAATTTAATTTGACCTTAGAACAAGTTAAAAACACATGGAACAGTAGTTTTAGTTTACCTACTGGTTTCTTGGTACTGCAAGTTTTAATGTGATTAAGCAAATGTGAGATTTTGTGTCATATTCTCTGAGATGCAAACCTCTACTGAAACTGTTTACAGGGTTCATAGCTGCTTGGGGCCTCCCAGGGCACTGCTTTATGGTGTATTGATGCACAGTTTTTCTTTTTAATCAGGTGCAGTTATAGCCCTAACATTTCTTCAGAAATGGCAAGGATCATAAACTAAAAGCTATGCCTAGCAGCATGGGCTTAGCAACATCTTTCTGCAAACAACACTGAATTTCTACCCAGTGCTTCATTTTAGCTTTGCTGAATTCAAGAGCAGAACTGTCAATAACATCCTTTGTACTGTTGTTTTATGAAACAGTATAAATTTAATGCATGTATGAAGAGAGATTTAAACTGACAGTTTCTTTTGGAAAGAAGCCCAAGTGTGCTTGCAATGAAACCATCTGAGCCGTACATAATCTTAACGTATGGTCTTCATGGGGAAGTAAAGGCATCTGAAGTTTAGTACTGTGTACATTAAACTTCCTCCTCAGTCCTTTCATTAAGCACCAAAAGCCTTTTAATATTGACATCAGAATCAAAACAGGACAGCAAAACCTGGGCTTGAGGGACAACTTGAGAAAAGGAATTCTTCAGTGTGATTCCTCCACCTGAAATGGATTTAAGTCTTCCTAGAACCATGAGGCCAACTTCAGAGCAGAGTATTTAATACTCAAATCAGCTTGCAAAGTACCAAAGCTGCCATGGCTGTTCCGGTAAGCCCCAGATGTCAATAACTTCATATAGCAAATGGAAGTTAGGAAATAGCCTAGCTCCAAAAACATGAACCAATCCATAACACACAGAAGAATACTATTTTTGACCCCAAATCTCTGTATCACAAGCAGTTAACTGAAGTCAGTCCCACCACTAATTACAGAACTAAAGACATTCTAAATCTTCAAATACAGCACCTTCCATAAGCACCACCATTCAAGACATAATTGATTTATAGACTAAAAGCAAAAGCTTTTTAAAACCAAAATGAGCACTGTGACTATGATTTGAAGGCAGTTGAGGAAAACTACATATGTTTTGTCTGTGAACCTGCCTCTTAATTTATATTCCTAGTGGGACTTCTAAATTGTAATTTTTTATTTTTTTATTCTTTGCTTCCTGGTTCTATTCACTGTATTATAACTATAAGGTTTAATGTATTTTCCCCATTTAAATGGGAAGATTTTAAACTGGATAAGAACACATTTGTCACCAATTTTTCTTAAAATGAGTTACTTAATTGCATTTTATGCCATTTAAAAGTGTATCTCAAAATGTATGAATTTTATGCCATTTCAAAAAATATCATGTGCAAAAAGCACTCAGTGCCAATGTTCCTATCTCTATGATTTACTTCACTCATTTGAATCTAAAGAGATATAATAGATCACACTTTTATCAGCCTTGTTGCCATCCCCTCAGCTCTTTCCAATTGCCTGTGTTCTTAAAATGGGCCACTCACAATGAATGCAACAAAAATCTGTGCCTTAGATATTCAAAATCTGAACTGAATTCCACACAGCCTGGGAAATACTGATGCAAACAGGACCGTTTCCTAATGCTCTGGTGTGTTGCCATTGGTTATGAGATGATCAATGGGGCTGGATTTGAGGACACTGCTTTCATTGCACATTAGCACTCCAAGCTGGGCATGGACAGTCTAGCCTTTCTTCTCACATGCAGGTCACAGCTGCACTCAACCCATCACTGCCCAAATTTGCAAAAATATTTCAGAAGTCCAGGAAAGACGGAGAGAGACTGTTTACAAGGGCATGACAGGATAAGGGGAAAGGCTTCAAATGGTAAGAGAATAAACCTGTGGATAGGTGAGATCGCACCCAAACTTTATGAACAAGGACTTTGCTCTGTCAGGGGAAAAAAAAAGTATATCATGATTTATTCCCTTACAACACAGAGCAAGCTTATACAGACAGTATAAATTTTGGCTTACAAACTTTCATCTCTTTTCCTGGCCAAAAAAAAAAATTGGTCAAATTGTATGTATTTTTTCCCTCCCCTTACAGACTCCAAATTTTATTAAGCTTCATGATAATTTCTGGCTTTATTTTTCACCTACACATTTTGAAAGGGTTGTTTTTGTTCTACAGAAACTTAACTTATGAATGACTTACAACATGAGGGATCCTGCCATAGGAAGAAGGGCTGCTCCTCTGAGAACTGAGCAAATGCATAACTGTCTGACATAACATGCTTAGAATGTGTAGTCAGCTTTTTTTGTATTGTCTTTGGGCCAGTTTAATACTGTTGCCCTAAAGATACTGTCATTATTAATGTGAAGAATTCAGTCATACAGTTCATAATTGCTGACATTGTTCCTACTTAATTACAAGTAGTTCTAGTGGAAAAAAGACGTCAGGTGATTAAGAGTCATCCATTGTCCAAGTATATCTGCAAGGGGTTTCAAGCAGGGATCCTCTCTTGTGAGGTTCTCATGGGAAAAGCACCTAAAGCATTTCTGATAAATTATCAGATCTAAAAATCTGAGTTGATTTTTGCTATCTAATTAATGTGTCAGTCTGAAAGTTACACTTCAGTGTAAGTCTGAGCATCTTTTGGTTGTCGTTTGACCAATATTACACCTGAAAGCTTTCCAAAATAATTTTTAAAATTTGTTGGGCTTGTGATTCTTGGCAGAACAGTGAATATTATCAGCTTCCCTTTCCTGTTTTAGTCTGAGTCGCTGACAGGTTTTAGAACAAGATCAGCAAGGACTTCAGAAACAATTGTGTTCCTGTAATTTTTTTTTCCATCTTCCTTTAAAATTTATTAAACATCACATAAATTATTTACTATTCTATTGGTTGTCTGCAATGAAGACAGCTGGAAAAACTGATAATATGGAATTTCAATGTTTCTTTGCTTTTAAGTGAATTTCTGGTATCTATTACACACACCAAAACTGCCTAAAAAGAAGCAGGCTACAGAGTAGCCCAAGAGCTTTTTCATAAACCTGGCAGTAGACACATTTCTGCAGAACAAACATGAAACCTTCATTCAAAAGAACTGCCAGCCTTTGGAGCCATTCCAAAGCAAAGCTGAATGCATTTGAGGAACTTCATGTATTGAATCATATTGTCCCACCTGTCTTGTAGATGTCCACATATGAATCAACCGCCTCACTTCACTATTTGTGAAGATCAAATCAATGGAGGTCAAAGGACAACATAAAAAATATTAGTCCTCTAGTTTTCACTTCCTAAGGAGGCATTTTTGGACTATTAAAGCCAGTAGAAGGCAGCAGTAATACAATAATATTGACAAAGAGCCCAAGCAGGGTCAGATTTGAATAATTTTGACTTGCACAGGTGAGGTATACCAAGATCAAAATTAGTTGGTTTATTTTCCCTTGGTTGCTTTAGAGGTTAAAATAAAAACTAGCTAGTGCTCTTTATCACGTCTCTTTTTATGCATAATTTTTTACTATATTTTGTCAAAATATTGCACACAAGATTCAGCCACAAAACAGATGTGACAAAATTGCCAAGCTGCATTTCAGTGTCACAGGCCAAAACAAAAGCTACAGTAAGAAAAAAACCTGTCACACAAGTAGAACTTTCACAGTAGCATATAAATTTTTATGCATACTCCAAAAAGCACATATGGGATCTTCCGAAACACAATTCTCTACCTGCCACACCATGGCTTTCTCCTATAACTTATGACATGTTTTGGTCTTTCCTGTAGCTTGTTTTAATTCAGGGGCAACCCTTCCTACTGCATGGAAATGTCATATTCAAAAGGATCTTTAAGTCTTTTTCTTTTCATCGAGGCTTTCTTTTGATTCAGATTTTTTGCTGTTTTTCTCAGTCAATATATAACAACTGATATCAGTTTATTTAAGTAACTGTCCTGATTTTTTTCCCTGCATAAATCTTTACATTTCATTTTATTTACTAAATAAAAAGGAGACATGGATCCACCAAACTAGTTCTTTCCAGTGCCTTACTGCAGTTGTATGCAGAAGGCATACTAATTTTCACAGACTATAAAAAGTGGGGGTTTTTCTCCATAAGACCTCTTTTTTCACAAAATCTCCTGTTCTTATGAGTCTCCATTTTCAGAGAATGGACAGGGAGTGCACAGTGATATCCAAAAGCTATTTGGTGGAAACTCTGTACTTTTTACTGAGGTTTTTATCTTGCCTTCCTCTGGAAATTAGGTTTACACAATTACATGTCTCGTCCTCAGCCCCAACAAATCTTGAGCCTGTTGGACCGTTTCATCCTGCTTTAGCTGAGTGCCAGGCTGCTCCAAGTTAATATGTTCCAAGCAATTTAGAGAAAATTGCTGGCAAGGTACAGAAGAGAGCACTGTTTTGGGTCGATCACTAAGGGAAGTGAAGGAAGAACTCAGTTCTCATAATTACATGATGCAGAGGCCTGGCAGGCAGTATTATATGTAGGTTTGAGCAAAACCTGATATATTTTCTTTGCCCAGCCAGAAAATTTATGGATGTTAAAGGAACTTCAAGGCAAGCTTGCAGGTGTGGGGAGGAGAAGGGAGTTAAGAAGGGGAGTAGGTGACATAGGAGAAACATGAGAGTCCTTTGAAGAGTTTTAGGGAAGTGGTAGAAGGGACCTGGAGGGATTGTTCTGTGCATGGGGTGTAAAGTACAAAGGCAGGGAGACAGGAAGGGTGTGTGGACTACAGAGACATGGGACAGACATAAAAATTCAAAAATCTGTGTTAAATCAGTGGAAGGACATCAGCAGAAGATTCACCGAGATACACTCACTTTGGGAGTTGCATTGTGAAGAGCAGCTATATTTCTGCCAAACAGTTATCTAAAGCAGATTAGGGAATTAAGAATAGATCTAACATGGCTTGGAAATTATGTAGAGAATTGTTTTTAATCAGCCTATTCCCATGTGAAAAATGGAGGGTTTTTTAAGTGAAGATGCAAATGAAGTGACCAAGAGGGCAGATCTAACCACTTCCTGCATATTTTTAATTCTTCCAGGAAGGGGCCCGAACCCCCTATGCACCAAAAGTCATATGTTTTGCACACTAATGTTTAGAATGTCTTCTCATTAAAGCATACTCTGAGTAAACAGTTAGTGCAGTAATTTTGAAAGACTTCAGTCCTGTCTGTGATCTAACAAATGGATATTCTTCGCAGAGATAAGTGTGGAGATTTACAGGCTGGAAAGAAATCTAGTAAATTGCAGTATGATAAGACTGGGAGATTACTTCAATTTTAAATGAAGGACCTCTGGCGAGTGCTTCCTCTAAGCATGAAACAAAGTTACTAGTTTTTAATGGCAATATAAAGTACAGATAGCAATGATAGCACACAGAGAGTGCAGCACCCCATGTAAATAATCCAGACATCACACTAAGTGTGGACGAACCACAAGGACAGAATATAATCAAACCCGTTTCACACAGTATGGTAATGAAGAGATACTTGGATAGTCCAGATCGAGTCCAAATCTTGCAAATAAGCATTTATAAGGACACAGAAACAAGGAAAATTTATACCAAGTAGTCATTTTTGTACTCCTTCTGTAGTTGTGTAAAACTCTACCGCAATATAACAGGCAGGATGGAGAAGGTAACTTGCCACAGAAGTTATATGGGGAGCTGAGAAAGGAAACAAGTGGAAAAGGCTGCCTGGAACAAGGGTGACATAAGCTCTAGGGCCCTACAGGCAGAGTGAAATCTTGGATGTCCTTGGATGAGTGTGTATTCTGACATAACAAGGTGAGTCCATACCTTTCACCTCTCCAAACCGGGAGCCTATGGCAAAGTGCCCTGCTCGCCCCACAGTCTCCCTCAGGCAGCCTCGGCAAAGACTCAGAGTAAAAGACAGAATATATATGTGGGTACAAAAAATATTCTGCTCTACTTTACCTAGGGCTGAAGAAGATGTAGCAGGCAGACACAGAAAAATATTCTGCAACTGAGAATCTTTTAAACTAAAGAACAAACAGATGAAGGTAAAATTGTCTCTGAAGCAACTAAAAAGGACAAAATGCTTACAGATGAGAGGTTTTTCAAAGCCTGCTGGGTGCAGAAGTCATGCTTATTTTTAACAAATTCAAATTAATAACTTTCAATGAAGAGAAGCAGAAGTTATTGTTATTTTGTTGCTCAGGAAACGAATATGTTTTGTACTGGAAATTAAGATGCTAAATGTATTTTGCATCTATATAAAGACTGGAGGCTCCCAGCAGCTCCCAGCTGTACCTGGGTGTTGTGCTGACCAGGAATGTTTGAGTGCTTCCTTGTGTAGCATATCCTATTTTGGGAATTCTTGGCACCACTATCAGTTGTTGTGCTCACATCTCCTGCATCTGTGCCACTCGAGTCACAGAGAGCCATGGAAAACCCACGGATCCTCCAGAAGAAAGTTCCATTGCTGTGTAATGGAAGCTTTAAAATGCTGGATTGTTATTAGTATTTTTCTTAATATCCAATTCAAAAAGGTAGTTTAGAGAAATTAATAAAATATAATAAATGGGATATTTGGGATAAGAGACAGCTATTTAACACAAAGTGATGTTTACGATTACTAGGGGTGAAAAACTGATGGGATATGTGGGCTGAAGGAAAAGTTTATCTAACAAAAAATTAAAACAATATCCCTGGGGGAAAATATGCAACCTACCAAACACTATAGGAAGGAAAGAACTCTTGTATCTTTAAAGCCTAGAATGCTATAGCTTCTGCAAACATACATACCCATTTGACACCCCACATTCCAGAACTCTTGAGGGTTATAATTTGAAGAGCTCATTCTTGTTCCCTTGGGGTAAATTCTTGTAATAAACCTTGTAGTATGTGAAATAAACTCTTTAGCTGATAAACAGAAGGATAAAACCTTGGTAAGAAAACCTTTGTTATTAAAGAGCTACTATTTGAATAAATAATAAAAATGCAGTAATTTGATCCAGCAATTTTTTTACACATTATTATATCAATGTATTCTAATTTAACATTAATACACGGACCACTCTGAGGTATGCTTAAAATCCTATTTTGAAGCCTTAATATTTTATGTGTGTTTGAATCTGACAGTATGTCTGCATATAGTGCAGACTTTTGTAAGAAGTTCATTAACCAAAAATCATTCCTTCACTGAAATATCCTGTTTCTTCACCTTTTTGCAGGGTAAAAATATGATTTCTACTTGACAGCCCACTGCCTTCTCATGGGAAACTAAGCCACAGAACAGGAAGCTGCACAAAAAGCCCCCTCATTTTGTAACAGCTCAAAATGGAAAAAAAATCATTCCTAGATGATCTTGTCTTGTTTGCTGTTTGGAAGTTTAAACAAAATGACTAAATAATGTTAAGACCAGGGAACAGCAGATTCTTAAAAGCCACTTAAATTATTCTTATATAAGCCTCAGAAGATGTTAACTATTCATGTATGTTGTTTTTCCTTCTGCCGGCAGTGTTCCCTCCCTTCTCATACGTAGGTGTAAACTACACAGACGTGGGAAACTTCAGATGACTTCTATCTACATGATTCCTTTTTAGTAATTAAAAAAAAATCTACATTTCCAGAGTCATCTCTCTGATCTTTTCCATCCTCCTCTCATCTCATTTTTTCTTTGTTTAGGGTTTTTGCTTGGTTGATTTTGGTTTGGTTTGTTGTTTGAGGGTGGTTTTCCTGGGGGGGGTAGGGGAGGAGGGGTTAAAGAACTACTTTTCTATTCCCTAAATTACTAGAGGAACCAGAGGGGAGCCAGAGACTGACTGTGGATGGCTGGCAAAATCCTGCTTGTTTTGATGCCTTTCAGTATCATTCACTTCACCAACCATTGAACCACCTCCACAAAGTGGGCGAGTGGCAGTTGGGCTGGCCCCGAGTGCATGGGCATGTGGCAGACCT
>VWPU01012584.1:0-106725 GCA_013398955.1 Callaeas wilsoni
CCCCAGTCATTAGGACTGGAGGAACATGCTTATAGTAATTAGGTAAGATTGATTTAGAGGCTGAACACCACCCACAATTTGTGTAGTCTGGGGTCAGGCAGGCAGCTGCAGAAACCGCTCAGCTAATTATGAGAATTCACTGTTCGTTAATAGAATCTCTCTCCACAAACAGCAGCTGTGTGTTTGCTCACGCAGATTATTAATTCTGGCCTTGCCTCAGCTGCAAGTTTCTGCTGCGTCGAAAGGAATCCTCTGATAGAAGTGTCAGTTATCACCCAAGCGATGCCAGGGGAGAAAGGAAAAGCAGAAAGAAAGGAGAAGATCTTCTAATCACAGGTGGATAAAGACTTTTTTGCAGATATCTTCCTTTTCTGCCTCTTACTCCCAAACAATTAAATGCCAGTTTTGGAACTCATTAATCTGTAGGCAACCTGGCGAGATCTAATTTATACCTGTCAGGAGCAATGGGCAGCAGCTAATAGGAAAATAATTGCAATGTAAGTCTACTTTCTCACTTGATAGTATGCTTGCTTTTAATGACAAATCTTTGATATGGTGCATCAGAACATTATAAAAGATATTGTCTGCATCAGTTCTACAGCTATGTGTATCCTCCTAGTTGTGCCATGTTTTTTTAAAAAAAGTGCATATTTGTATTTTTGCAAAAATTGAACCTAGGCAACTTTAAAAATGTGGCATATTATCATTTACAGATATAAACTTCTGCTTCATACCAAATGAGAAAATAAGGTCAGCTTTGTATGTAAGATACCATATCTTGCTACATAGCTAGATATAAAATATGCATATAAATTATTTGCTGAAAAATCAAGACTCGAATAAATCTTGGCTCGGTCAAAGTCAGAGCTGAAACTCATACTCACATTAATAAGCAGCAATGATTCCTAAGTTCTTAGATTTGATAATCACATAGAATATTAGGGCTTTGGGGAGAGTTGAGTTTTCTCTCTGTATTGTATCACTGTCACAGGACAAACTATCTGGTATTCAGGTAAGGTCCCATCCTGCAAAATTCAGAAATATTCTCAGGAACGTTGACATATCTGTGAACAGAAGGTTCCTGTTGTGAAAGATAAAACATCCATATTGTGCATTTGGATGGAGACGTGTAGGAGGCGTGCAGAATATCCCCATCTGCAAAGTAAAGGGGAGCTAAGCCCCACCTTTACATCATATTGCCTTGTGAAACTGGTACCTGTCACGTTTGCTCAGACCACTGAATTGGGTCAAGAGATGAAGATCATCTCTGCAATGTTGCAGAGCTCAGTTTAATGGTAAGTGAGCATCAGTGTGGGGAAACACAAGTGATGCAATGATTTACTGAGAGTTGTATTCTTGCAATAAGTGTAGAATACTGTTGACTGCTGGAAAATTAGGCTGTTGGGTTTGTGGTAGGCAAAACAGACCCAGTTAATTCCCCAGTGTATCTCTGTTTATTTCAACACTGCTGCAAAGTTGCCCGAAATACAAACATAGTCCAGTGTGCTTTGCTGCTTTAAATGTTAGCAGAGGACAACATGGGTCAGTGGACTGTGATGTATGATATAAAGCCCTCTAACAAATGCTTTTGAAAAAATTGCTTTTTTCCTACAAAAGTGAAATCGAAAATATCCTCAGTGTAAACAGACTGAGGTTTGATTTTGGGGTTTTTGTTTCTTTGGGGGTTTTTTTTCACTAAAATAAATATTTCAATATTTGATTTAAGGCTTTTTGAGAAACCTTCACATTGTTTTGTGAAAGCAAACAAAAATGTTCATGTTCATTCATCTTTTTTCATGAGGGAAAACATCTTTTTGTGGCCAGCACTTTCTCCCAGAGTCCTAAATTTGTAATTTTTCAAATTCAAACACAGCCTAAATTGGTAATTAAATTATTCCAGCTCCCACTGAAATCCCTAATATAACTATTTCATGATAGGTCTTGCAGCTACAATTGCACAAGGAAATGTCAATTCTTTCTAGACACCTTCAGCATCTGTACAAATCTGGTCCTTATTAGCAAAGGTTACAATAACTTTTTCACTAGAAATTACCTTGTCCTATTATTCAACTTTCACTAGTTTGCACATTTAAACCATTCTTTCTCACCTTCTAAAGTAAAAGGTACTGATACCCCACTAATAGGAAAGAGGCATCAATCCTATGAAAGACAAGCTGTAATTAATTTCTGCAGTGCTTATGCACAGCACTGTGATTACTGTTGGTAAGTATTCAGGGATCAGTAATGACCACTGTGGACTTGTGAAAGTAATTTGTGTGAGGAAAGGAATAGATTTGATAAAGCTGCAATAGATTTCAATGCTTTTTCTATTACTGAATGTTTGCCATTCATGTTATACTATGAACACTTCCTTAGGAGATTTGCAGGTGTATAAAATGTCTCAGTTAATTCTGACTGTGAATTTAAAGTGTGTCAGAACACCTGTGCTCTGGGATAAACCATGGGTTTGGGCTAACAAACTCATTTAGTTACATTAAGACACGAAAAGAGAATGTGGGATTTGAAGAAGTATAAGCCAACTGAAAAAACCTACAAATTTTCTGATTTTTTCCTCGCATTGAGATAAACTACAAAATTAAATTGGATTTTTTTAATGATTTGTGACTTGATTCTTTTAAAGCAGCATTTAAGGGGGGGTCCATGTGGCTACTAGTTTTGCATTTTTAAAGGACTGGGAACATTGCATAGTTTAATCACTTAATCCTTACCATGAACTTGCAGGCAGAAGTGCATTTAGAAGGGCATTTAGAGCTCTCTCTTCCAGGGCTTGTTCTTGCAGTGGTTTGTACTCTAGCCTACTTTCCCTCCCCAGCCGTTCCTTCTTTCTCCTTGCATGTCTTTCCATGCAACTCTCCATATTTCCCTATTAGCATCCACCTTGCTAATGAATTAAACACCTTACTTTCCTACATTCAGCCAAACGACTCAATGCACAGCACATATAGCAGTTTTTAAAACATTTCTAAGCAAGTGTTTACGGTTGCACTGAGGTGGAGTGGGAGCTACTTTGAGTTGTTTGGCAGAGGGAGCAGGTAACCAAGGGTTCCTCTTTCGGCTCACGTCTCTGTGACTTTGTAGGAGAAAGTTTAATGGCTTCTTTTTTCTGCAGCCTTGAGACGTTCCAGCAAGATGTCACTGAGTTTTATCATCATCACTCCCATGTAGATGGTCAGGGACTTGAACTGGCTGCTATTACGTGGTTTGCAGTTTTTGTGCCAGCTTCTAAACACTGAAATATCTGTTTGTGCAGTAGTTACTGTATATCACTAATACACAGCTTGAAATGTACGTGAGCTATTTTCCCCAATAGGAACTTATGTAAATAAGTTTATGGGCATGTCATACTTTCAGCTCTAATGAAAATGAAATAAATATTGCTGAATTATGATGTTCTGGTTTTCCTGTTATATTAAGATTTTTATCAAGTGCTCAAGACTGAAAAGTTCTCAGAAAACCTAAGCCTTTGTGTCATTAATATGTTATGCATTTTCAGCATAATTCATTCCTATTGGAAAAATGTTGTGAAATACAAACTGCATCTATCACTTCACCACAAAACTCTTCTCTAATTCTATTGCAGCTCTGTTGCAACTTTGTCAAAGTTACTCCTCCCCTTAGTTTCATTTACACTTACAAGCACTTTTACTTAGTGTGGGTTTTCTAACACCAACATTTGTTGTTTGTGCATCAGGTTGCCAAGCCCTTTATATAATGGGAATAATTTCAAGATTATAATGATATCCCCAATAAATTATTTAATATATTTATTGAAAAAGGGAGTAAAGGAACTCTTCTGAGTAATTGGTGTGCAGTAAGCCACAATACCAGTTGTATATTCATTTTTCTCCAATGTATGCAATTATCCACTCAGCCTGTATCCATTAATATTATTTTTCTTCCTAAGCTGGAAGTATATAAAGCCATTAGAAAATAATCCAAAGAATTCTATTTGCTGAATAAATTTTAATTTGCATGGCACTAGGAATTTTTTATTAATGGGAAATAAATTATTGCAATCTTATGGAAGGCGACAAGTTAATAGCTTTGTGAAAAGTAATGGAGAGAAAATGATCTTGAAAAGGTCAGGTCTCCTGTCACAATGTCTTTATGCACAATTAAAACAAGTCAAGAAAGTGGCTATATAATCAGGACCATGAATATGCATTATATCCTAATGAGAGTATGAAGATAGAGATGGGTTAGTGCTAAAGTCATGGTGAGGTGGTGACATAAAAATGGTAATTTGTGATGTAGTATTTAACTACGTGCTTCTGCTTCCTTTGGGAGAGTTAACTCGTTGCTACCTGGCTATTCATTATTTTACCTTCACCAGTATACTAAGTGAAAAGAGATTTCTCTGCAGGAGTACCCATACACGTAGAAAATGTTTTACTCTTCTGTAAAGACGCTCCCCGTAGTTATGTAAATCACAAAATACCTCTCCTCTGTCACTGCAGGAAGACCTCATGAATGTTTGTTACTGTTACATTTTTAAGTATAGAAGCTGAAAGGCATTTTCACATTACATAGCAGGTTCAATATGTCGTGGCTCAACCTTTCTAAAAGTACTTTATTTCCTGAGGTGCTCCTATGCCAGGGAAGCATCCACTTCAAGGTGGGAGGTGTTGTAATCCTCCATGCCTCTGGCATTATCCATTCATGGAGGAAAAAGTTTTGCCCTTCTGTGTATGGTTTTGTACTGCTCCCCTTTACTCCCTCTGAAATAGAAGAGATGGGACTTTTTGAAAGTAGAAGAGGAGGTCACACTCTTGTTTGTGACTACATTTAGTTACTGCTAGGTAACCTTCTTTGAAATATGCCTGGCTAGAAATAATCATCTACACGAAAAAATTAACTTAGCTTCTTAAGCACTGAATTTCCTCGTGGTAACGGAGCTTTCAGTGGTCCCAGTGCTGCTAATTGGTGCTATTGAGTCTTGGAAATTATTCTACATTGTAATTGAAAATCAGTAAGAACATTCTGATTCAGTGGTCATTTAATATAATATAATGGTCACTGAACAATGATTTTGATTAGCTAAGGGCAATTTAAAGGTTTACAACACCTCTCACAGCATTGCTTATTTGGGAATGCTATTACAAGTTACTCCCTAAGAGCTTGGTTTATGCTCAAAAATAGGAATAACTGGGAGGGGAAGCAGATGCAGCTGGCATCCTATAATGCTCTGTTTGGGTGGCAGAGTTGTATTCAGTCCATGCTGATTAGATTTCCATAGATGGGCATTCAGCACGTCACTCTTTCCATATATTGGCTCACTTAGTCTATACTTTTCTTGTTTGCTGCTTGTTTCTTTGCCCACTATACTACAGGTTTCTTAACTGTATTATCATTAGATTTTGCACACGAGAATAGAATTAGGTGCTTTTGTGATGAGATTCTTGCCGGGATTTCTTTATGTTTTTGGTGTTAAGAGATTAAGCTTGAAAACTTACTCAATGAGCAGAAAGTAGGCTCCATATAAAATTTACACTTTCATGTCTTGTCTGGTCACCAGCGGTCTGTGAATTAAGGAGCCCTGAGCAGGTTTCACCATCTTCCTGTTGCCAGCTGTCCTGTCAGTAAGAAACCGGTCAGGATGTTCCTCTTCAGGAACCAAAACCATTCGGCATATTTGTTCCCAGAGAGGGTGTAATACAGTAGCCACAGTTACCTCCTACCACAGCTGTGATAGAGGTACTTCCCTGAGATCAGACCTGGCAGCGTTTGGGGTTATGCAAAAAGCTGAGGCAGAAGGGGCAGGGTTGTAAGCAAAGTCCCTGTAGTTCTGGTGGTTTGTCACTAAGGGCCCACAGGAGGCATTTTCCTGACCATAGAGCTGTGTATTTCTGAATTGATGTTGTCCCATAACTGTGTGGTTGGTCATGCTGGCTGTGGCCTCAGTCCGTGACATCAGACCCAGTTACAGCACCCAGGCTTTTAGGTTTCCAAACAGGCACATGGAGCATGAGCTGCCATTTTAATGTGTGCTTTGAAGACAGAGGGCAGTGCTCCTAATGAAGCAAACAACGAGTCAAGGAAACTGGTAAAAGTGAAGTGCACAAACCTGCAGAGTGAACAGTGTTTACCTGGCTCAGCACTCCTCTAGAGGTCTGTGCAGTTATCTGAGGCTGGTCTCCAGCCTCAGAAGGGTTTTCCATAGAGTGTATCTTCATGGGACAAATTAGCCGCAGAGCTCCCCGGGCAAGTAAATCGTTAGGTTACGGATTCTGATCATTTTACCCAGGTCTGGAAGTAAGGCTCTCACAGTCAGAGAAGCAGGTTTCTTTATATTGGGGTAGGAGCCAGAGGAAAGGTGTCTTGCAGACTCTTGAGCCAGGTGTGGATGCAGACACGCAGGCAGACGTGCACTGCGGGTGGCTCGGTACCCCGTGCATGCCAGCATTCTGCTCACAAATTGTCATGGGCAACATGGCAGAAGTCTCTCCAGGTTCTCTGTCTACAACACTCCTTGCCTTTGACTCAGATTACTGATATCCTGCGGCAGGTGGAGAGGGTGGAATGGCAACTTACCCAGCCAGCCCCTTCCTCCCTTGAGCAGGGCAGGGCAGGGCAGGGATACACTGGGTCCCTGTCACGTTATCCCAGCTTGAAAACCAAGCTGGAGCACTAAGACATAATTACAGATTTCCTGAACATAAACCAGTCACTTCAGCAGTGAATCCAAACTTGCTTGGAGATACCTCTATATGAAATGGTCTATAAATATGCTGATGAAGGTCAGCTGAATTTCTCATTTTCTAATGACCCTGTACTTTTGGTTTATGTGCTCTTGAAATACTTAGATGGTATTTCCAGGTACCTCAGTTTTACTGTAGGGAAACAGAATTCTCATCAAGTGATGCTGATGGGAAGAAATCATCTACCTCCTTCACAATGCTGGTTTTGAAATTAACTGTGGTGACTAAGAGGGGAAAAAAAGCTTAAATTAATACTTCAAGGAAAACTTTCTGGTTTAATACAGTTCTAGCAGAAAAAAAAATTAGGAGAATATGCATATGGAATGCCACAAAATAGGGTTTTTTTCTTTGCAGTTATGACGGCTTTCCCTCATATTAAATCTCATTTTGAACTTTTGCCATTCTAAGTGGAAGAAGTGATAGAAAGAATCCAGAAGTCAGTGAATATCTTTAAGAAGGTGGAGAGTCTTCTGTAAATACCGGGTTTGTTGTTGCTGCTCTGAGCGGTAGAAACAGCAGTAACATGCAGTGCTTGTACAGCATCGCACAAACACTCATGTCTGAGGAGACGTACAAAAATGGTTATGAGCTAGGTACAGAAATTGAGCAGATTAAAAAGACAAAATCTTTTGAGGAGTGAATCTAAAAGTAAAAAGTGAATTAAAATACCACTGTAACAAAAATGAGGAAAGAGCTAAAAAAGTTGTAGAGAAAAAGCATTTAATCTAAACCAAAAAGATATGATTTCTGCAATATATGTGCTGACCTTGTGCAACTTATTGCCCCAGGATATTGTTTATCTTAAGAGTTTAATAGGGTTTTTTAAAATGAAGATTCAACCTCTCTATAGGTAAAAGGGATCATGTGTCCCTTACATGGGTAAAAGAGAATCGAAAAAGAACTTTCCATTAGAAAATCACCCACAAAATCTTAGAGTATCTTCCACAAACCACTGCCAGCAACTGATGCCAGAAGGAACACAACTGTGAGCTATTTCACAACATCAGCACCTATATTTCTGTACAAAAGAGATGTTCTTCATTCCCTGCTCTCTCTTTTCATTTCCAACAGTCCCTCCTCAGCTTTCCTAGTACCTAATCCCCTACATTTTCTGAATGTACATGAGGGGTATAAGGTGACCTGATGACACAGAGGGGCTAGAAACCAGAACAAGGCTGATGGCCAGTTATGTTGATAAAACAGCTTGCCCTATCTCTATTTCAGTTAACATTGAAATTCTGACATACTGCAATTTCCACTCACCTTTTTTTTTTCCCCATGTGCAAGAATATAGCAACTGTCCTCAAGTCTTGTCTTTTTCCTCTAGATGAATGCCTTTCATGTTGTGTCTAAAACTCCTCTCTCTCCAGGTGAATGTGTGCCAGTTAGGCAGAGTAAGAGGTAACATCACTATAGAGAAACTCTTTTCAGGGATTTCAGCTGTCAAGAATGATAACAACCCTCTGTGACACACGAACACAGACTTTTCTTTGGTATAAAACAAAGTGCAGATTTATTCCAGGCTAATCAACAGCTTAGACTTTCAGAGTTTGCTAAAAATTTGTTAATATGCTCAACTATTTTCTTGTGTTGAAGTAATGAGAAATTCCAGCAAAATGCACTTATGAAAATAGTATGCACAAGCTGAAAAGGAAAGTGTGTGTGTGCGTTTGTGTGTGTATGTATGTATATAATGTGTATATATATATACACACACATGTATGTATATACGTATGTGTTTGAGTGTGAGAGAGTGTATCTGTACATATATATAAATTTCCAGTTCCTAGTTCTTTGTGAGGAGCTAATTTGGTCTAATAGATGAAGTGTTTGAAATCTGAAAACAATGTTTTGATGGTCAGAGCAGCAAAAGGGGAAGGTGTTAAATATGGCTTATTAGCATTTTATGGAGAAAAAGAAATTCAGAATCCTCATGAGACCAATAGAGTGAGGGAAAAATACAGTACACATGTAAATTAACAGCCAGCAATCTTCGTACCTAAGGAAATATCCGCAGGACATCTTAAATCATCTAGAATTTGGGTATACTCATTAACCCATGGGAGTTAACCATCTGGCAAGTAGAATACAATGCCCTAACTAGTGTTGTTGTGTTGTTGTTTTATAAATCAGGCTGGATCCAAGCGTACTGCTTGCCTAATGGAAAGTATATTGTCATTAACATCATGTCCATTGCCAGATCACAATGCATAAAAATTATTTATAGCACAAACAAAGAAGTTATCCTAAAAGCAGTATGTGTCCATAGCTTTGATTGCAGATGTGATACAATAACTCTGTGTTTAAGTACACTCCTGTAAAGATTTCCCCTTTTAAAAACTAATGACAGTATTTACCAACACATATGCACAGATTTATATTGAATACTTTATTTGTATGTATCAAATACAATTCAAGATTTATGTCAAATACTGCAAATATAAAACAAATGCAAATGAAAGCCATACAATGCCTTCTCTCTGTAGATTGTTTTTTGGCTGAAAATAAATCATATAGTAAATACACTTAAATTAACTCAATTCATTTAAGTATTATATTGACACAGAAAGATGTATTTATTAAACTTTATTGTCATTAAAATCAATGTTATTATTTGGACTTTGACAGACAGAAACAACAAACATTTTACATTTATGTACATTAGACATCAAGGCACGCTTTTGAACAAGGTTTGCTGGCACTTTGGAGCAGCTGAAAATCAAGCTGAGAGTGCCCACACTCCTTCTCCATGGGCCATTACAGACTTGGAGGAAGCCAACGTGGTAACAGATCTGAGACCTACTTCAAGCAAGCAAGCAATAGCTGAAACCATATTCCATTGTTTCCAAATGCCTTTTCAAAGAATTCAGAGAATTCAGGTATAATTTGAGTTTGTGTGTGCATGCATACCTGAGTGTGTTCAAAGACAAAGCTGAGTGAGACAATCCTAAAGAGGGGCAAAGTCCCCCACACCACACTGTTTTCCTTCTCTCCTGCTCCAGGATTAGGGACTGGAAGGCCGTGGATGGGTTTTCAGCAGGAGGGGAAGGAAACAAGCCCAGGGGAGCAGGGTCTGCCCTAAGCACCAATGAACCTTGCTATGGCTTTGCTTGTTGTCATGGCCTGTCTTGTGCTGTGTTCACGTGCTGCCACACAAGCACAGGACTAAGTGAGCTTCCTGGGCCCCTGGCTCAGACTCTAAGAGAGGATGCAGATCAATTCAGATGGATGGACAAAAGAATACATAAAAATAATGGGAAAACATTTACCTGAATGTTGCACTGTAAGCATAATACACCAACTGCCAGAAACAAAGGGAAAAGCTCATTACAGAAAGTGCTACTGTGAAAAATGAAGAACTTTGTCCCATGGTGAGTGTACACAGTAACTGCATGACTAGAATATAATTTCTGACACTGTCTGTAGTCTTGATTGGATTAAATTTATTTTTAAAGACTTATCCAATTTCTCTTTTCCCTATTTCCTTTCCCTTATGATGTTGCCACTCTATTAATAGCCTCTCTAGTGAGATCCTAGGGCAAGAAGTGAAGAAAAGTATTGAGCCAGATCCTCATTGGTATAAATTAATATAATTCCAACTGACCTCAAGTTATTCCACTCGAGTACCCCAGTGTATCTAATTATAAAGATAGGTTAACTTTAACTAAGCAGCAAATATATTACTCAAATTGGAATTTATCCAGGATGTGGTTTTGGATATTTAAGTCATTAGTAAATCTACGCAGTATCTTCTGTTAAAATTTATTTTCTAAAATAAAAATCCCACTTTATCAGCAAAGTAGCACATTCAATAGGAATATCTGTTGGAGCACAATGCAAGGACATATGTTTACTATTAACTGAGGTAATATATGCACCTTGGAAAATCCTGAAAACTTTCTGTTCAAGCATTGCTGTAGCATTCCCCAATTTACACAGTTAATGCAGAGATTGCAGGCTCCTCACAAATTGATTAAAAGCAAACAAGTGCAAACTGTCTGATTTAGTGAAGTGTGACTTTTCATACCATAAAACTTACTTGTTATAAAGCTATGGGCTTGCTAATAGGATCGTCACTCCAAACAGCACTTACTAGAAATCCCACTTTCCATATGTCAAAGCTGCAGTGACTTTATCTCACAAAGAACTCACTTACATACTTTACTTGTTTCGTAAATGTAGTTTTATGGACCCACTTCAGTATCTGACACTAAGATCTCCAAACTCTGAAACACTCAGATGAAGTACATTAGAGTTCATTTTTCAGAAGTATTTATCATAAGCTATTAGGAGGAGAATTAAAATTGCTAGTTGAGTTGACTGAGCTTTTAAGATTTGTCAGTAATCTATTTGTGTAAAGAAGGATCTTGTAATATTCTCTGCCTGCACAAATATGTCTCCTGTTCTTATTTTAATCTGTAATTTGTATGACTGAGAAGACAAATAGAAGCCATAAAATGCAAAATCACTTTTCCAGTGAGTCTGTAAAATTAAAATCATTACAACATAAAACTGTTCTCAGGAAAATAGATCCTAGGATTTAAACATAAAATATCAAGTGCATTCTTCCTTGCACAAAATGAAAGGTCTAAGGTTTCCCTCAGTCTTTGGATCTATCAAAGTCCTCATCCAATTCCCAAAGTACTACAAACTGGATAGTTTTGGGTGCCATCATTCTTCTTACACTACTGCATAACTGTTTGTAGTTGAACTGACATACCTTCCTATGAAGAGAAGATAATACACCTACTCATCTCAGCACTGAGAAGGCAATTTTCCTACCAGCTGTGGTTCCCACAGTAAATGCTGAGCTCAGAATCACAAAATCACAGAATCAGTTTGGGTGGG
The DNA here is from genome assembly GCA_013398955.1 of Callaeas wilsoni. Taxonomy (NCBI): domain Eukaryota; kingdom Metazoa; phylum Chordata; class Aves; order Passeriformes; family Callaeidae; genus Callaeas; species Callaeas wilsoni. The sequence goes on from VWPU01012584.1 coordinate 11,568, forward strand.
AAAGACCTCTGAGATCATCGAGTCTGACCTTTGACTCATCTCCACTTTGTCAACTAAACCATGGCACTAAGTGCCACGTCCAGTCATCTCTTGAACCCCTCCAGGGAGGGTGACTCCACCACCTCCCTGGACAATCCATTTCAATGTTTCACAACCCATTCCGTGAAGAAATTCCTCCTAATGTCCAACCTGAATCTCCCCTTGACCAGCTTGAGTCCTGTCATCTTCTCTCCTGTTGCCTGGGAGAAGAGGTAGACCCCCATCTTGCTACATCCTCCTTTCAGGTAGTTGTACAGGGTGATCTGGTTTTCCCCGAGTGTCCTTTTCTCCAGCTCAAACCACTGCAGGCTCTGATAAATGCAATAGGCCATCCACCAATTGGGAATGCAGTGCTCAGCACCGCTAATTGAGAAAATCAACACTCCGGTCAAGATCATCACTTCTTAGCTCATGAGGTATTGACAAAGCTCAAACTTTTTTACAGGTTTGTTATCGTCATGGATGAATAAGGTCAGTTTACAGGAGATGTCATTTCTGTAATCTGTACAATTAGGTGTGCACTAGGAGTGGCAGAAATGAATGCACCCGAATCCCTCAAGGAAAAGAGCATGTCAAGTAAATGTATGAAGAAGGCTAAGAAAAAGGTTTTATAGAAATCTTCTTTAAACCCACCAGGGCCAAGAACTTTCCCTTGGGGTAAATTGTAAATTAGTTCCTCTTTTCTATTTTTCTCTCATAACTGCAGGGAGATTCAAGAAACCTTCCATCTCCCATGTAGATCACAGAGAGAACTTGAAAGAACAGAGAAATATCTGTTCATCTGTGCATGATGCCAGGCTCTAATTTTTTATATAACTGCTCATAGCATTTCTGAACTATGAAGTTTAATAAGGTCTCATGTGTCTGTATGCGTGTGAATGTTTTACCCCACAGAGCTCCTCTAACTGCTCTTATGACTGTGGACTTATAGTGAGAAATCGGTAACCAACATGTAATCTCATTTTATCCCAGCTATTGGTACAGACATTACCTAGTAAAAGTGATGGATATCTGCATTTTATAGGTTATGAGTGAGTTTGCAATGGTCTCTAAAGTGGCTGCTTGAGGCAAAGTGGCTTCTTGAGGCAAAGAGAGGGGTTGGCTGTTACCTGTTTTCTTAATCTTCTAACTTTGCTCTCAAGATCAATCCATTTGAATTAGCCCTCATTCCTCCTAGGAACGGCAGAAAGACAGAGCCCCAGATCTTTTCAGAAGATTATCAAAAGCTGAGACAAGAGAAGAGAGAAAATTCTTGGAACGTGCTAATTTCCGCGTATAATATATATGAAAATCAATATACTTGATCTTCAGTTTACAACTTTCACTGTTAAAATTTAGCTTTAAAGGTTATAAAAAGACAAGATCTACAAAGGCCTGTGTATTTACTGAACAAAATATAATACAAATACTACTAAATCCAGCAAGAATTATGGCAGAGCTGTCTGGTAATTTTTTGTATAAATGCTTTTCCAGCATAAAATAAAATATTCATAGGAATGTTCCCTAAAAAAATTCAGTTCTATCAAAACATTTCAGTTTTTCTACTTCGAAAAAGCGAACTGTTTCACTGCAGATTGAATCGACCTATATCAAAACACCTGCTTCTGAGCACAACCAGACATTTCATGTGAGACTGGTTCAAAATTAATTTTCAGCCTTTCTTTCTCTCCTGTTAAAGCAGCAGACTGCTGCTGTTTTCCTCTTAGGCCCAATATTTGTCTGATTATAGGAAGCACAAACTCTATTCTATGAGAGAAAATGTGTATAATTCCAAATAAAATAAATGTCTACTAATTGTCTAGCATGTTTTGTTGATTGCAACATAGAAGTTTAGTCTGTTCAGTTACATTGAAACAACACTGGACAAGATGCCAGGGGGCAAATACCTGCTTTTTTCCAGATACCCTTGAGTAAAAGGGTGGTCTTAAGTCTCTGGTGAGAAAGTAGCTGTGTTCTTTTGGAGGGTTCAAAATATGATAGGAGTTTAATTCAAACTGGAAGTTCATACTCGTGAAATCTCGGCTTCAGTTGCACCTGAACATGGGAGACATTAATGTCTGTTATATCATTGCTGCGATCCTCATGTCCAGCTGAATCCATCTCTATGTTCTCCTCCAGCCACCTTCAGAATTCCCATTAGCACCAACTGCTGCTATGCTTTCCAACATAATATAATTATAATTCCAGCCAAATCCTCAAATTCCCTTATTCCTCCTTTTTTTGGCTCCATCCTGTTTATGTATTCATTTAGATATGCCTATACCATACCTACTCTGAAGCATGTAGTTTTCTTATTAGTTTGCACTGTGTGAAGAACAACATTACTCCGTTTCTTTAATAGTCCCCTGGGAGTTATGTAAAATAAGTATAAATATGCCCATTTCACAGGTTTGAAAATTTATCAAAATACTCCCAGATCTTTGTACATTGTAAAAAGTATGTTGGCAGAAAGTATGAGAAGATTACTTTTCATCAGCCCCATAATTTCACATATGAAATCCATATTAGAGAGTAATCTCTAACTGTCTCTAATGCCAAAATATTTTGAAGTATCATTTCCCACTTTTTTCCTTTGTGTTCAAGAGGGGTTCCTACATTTTAGTCATCAGATCCACCTACACACTTGCCAATCAAGCATTAGATCTCTTAATTTCATTTATTGAAGAAATTAAAACTCTCTTCCCCATTGAAAAAACTGTTCAACATCTGAACTGCATCTAATTTCAGGGAAAATTCAAGCTGATTTATGCATTTCAGGGATGGGAGCATTTATGCCTATCTTCATGGTTTATGAACTATGACTTTCATAACAACCCGAACAGTAACTGCCTTGCAAGACAGGCTCCACTGAAAAGCAAAAGCAAATCAAGAGTTCCTTGTGACTGAAATTCCACTCTACTTAAGGAGTTTTAGTTAATTTACTGAAAAAAATACATGAAATATAGTAGTCCACAACGTTCATTCAGGCTTCAATGAGAAAGATCCACCATGGATTTTATTTTCTTACAGATACCTATTTTAACTCATTTTAACATGACTCAGCAAAGATGACTTATTTTTCTGTTAATCCTATCAACCTTTTACTCCACCAACAAAAATACCAGCTGAGAGAGAGCATCTGTGTACATCTCAGTTGCAGTTTGAAATACACTTTATTGATTCACTTTTTCGCTGTAGCTAAAAAATACATTGCCAGTTTCCCTAAGAAGCGGTTTGATCACATCTAGCAAGCTTTATTTCCACTGTTATGTGATTGGAAACAGAATATTCCTACAATACCTGTTTTCAGGGGTGGAGACACAGGTATTCTTATAAATGAGATTTACTTCACTCTTTTCAAAGACATTGACTGTTTTTGAATGGCTCAAAAGCAAAATGCTTTGAATGAATTGTTAGCCCAGGGCTGTATGCATGTTTTAATTAGAATTGACCCTGAATGAAGCAAATAGTCTCAAATACTTAAGATGTTGTAAAAAATATTCCAGATTTCACTCCTACAAGTGATTTATATTTAGAGAAGGAATCCAAAACCGGCTGAATCAAGATCCTACCTTCTTTCCCAGCCTGTAGAGCATACCATTCAAAACCTTGATGGAACCACAACTTGAGCCCAAGCTTCTTGGGCAATTAATTCTTTGTATAATTTTATTAACTTCATTTCAAGGTATTTGAAACTGACACTTTGCACAGAATATGAACTGTTACGTCCCACACCCAGAGTGAATTAGCGACACTACAATCTGGGTACTGTTCTCATTTTCCAGTATCACCACAGGTAACTAACCACATGGAAGTCAAGAGATATGCCAGTAAAAAGTATAATAAAGTAAAATCAGCATGTTTTTGGAGTAAGGTGTTTGAGCTGCATTATTTCTTAAAAAAAAAAAAAACAAAAAACAAAACGAAAGTGTTAATATCTCCATCAAACCTGACTGTCACCCTAGTGATTGCTGAATCATTGTCTGTCTCCATTCTAATCCACAGACACCAGGGAAGAAGAAAAAGAACAACCCCCCACTCATTCCTTTTACAAAGGCAAATTAGCCAGCTTGAAGTCAGCCACTGAAGGAGAGGGAATATGCTTTTGCCATGTCTTCCTTGCTCCTAGGTATGGGTCCTGGCAAAGATCACATCAACAAGATCAGTCCTTCCTGGGGTGCTGGGTTTTTGAGTGGTAACACAGAGGAGTTGGTATAAGGAGGGCAGTGGTCACATATGCCTAGCTAGCTAGCAGGAGGAAGCATATGGCTACCATTTGTTCCACCAACGGTGGTGCGCACACACCGCAAGCCCACAGAAGGAATGCTATTTCGCTCAGCCAGACTTCCTCGCGGCTCTTCCAAGACACCCGCTTCTGCACGCTTCCCAGGGAACAAGGCATAAGTTGGCCAAAACGCTTCTCAGAAGAAAGGTTTCTTAACAGTTCTAAAGCCTTTCTCCCTTGTCCTTTACTAAGTCAAGTAAGTGCTTTGTGCTGCATTGCACAGATGGCTTGATGCTGCATGTGCACAAGTACAGCTGTTAGGTTTGGGGTGGGTTACATGGAGCTGGCAACTCTGCCTTGCAGTTGATATCTATGAAATTAACCAGCAGGCAGATTTTTAGGGAAAGGAGATGAATTGCTGTGCAATATTTAAAAAATAAGATAGATACTCATATCTTGGCACTGGATGCAAAACAATAATCTACCCCTCTAACAGTGCTTGAGGCAAAGACCCGATTTTTTCTCTTTGGTTTATTTTCCTGACTCTGTCACTCATAAACTGCAATTGGGTGTCAGATTGTTTAGTCTAGTATTGAGACAGCACAAGTGCTCTCGTGTAGAGGCTTTATGTCTAGTTGGCTGTAGATCAGCTGGTCTTTTTGGGAGTTGTGTGAGTGAGACTGGGCTGGAAAGCATGCAAAGGTCAGCAGAAAGTGGGCTGTGCTGGCTGGTGTGTGCCTTTATGCCAACGGACCCAGACAGGTATTTGCATCCTGCCCCCAATCCTCATGTCTGCACACCAGGGTTTGTCACCCCAGCTTAGCACTGATTTCATCCCAAGCAATAAGGGCACCTGGAGCTGCAAGCGAGACTGTCTTGAGTGAATGAACTGAGAATATTAGGGAGAATATATAGTAAGCCACTGGAGTGCCATTAGTCCTTGATTGCCAGCCTGGCAGAACTGCTTGATGACAAGAGGATCAAGTTCTTCCCACTTTACTGAGAATCAGAAAGCTGTTCAGCACATCTGAACCCCCAAATTTTAAGACACATGCCTGCAGATGTTTTAATGTGGCAGTCCCTCTGTCAGATACTGAATCTGCAATGTGTCTCTTTCTCACATGGCCTTGACTAACCTCAGTGGTCAGGATTCACATTAACTCTGTAGTGAAAGAATATTTCTATCAGAACATTTTATCCCACTGATATTTAAGCACTAGGTTTCACTACAGCAACTTTGTAACTGATCACAATAGCTTTTTTTTAAGTATTGATGTTTTAAATTACCTTTATCATTGTGTTCGAACAAACCTATTTTCCCTTTGTACCCGTACACTGATTTAATTGAAATTAGATACTTTTTTACTATATTGTTTGGTTACCTATTAACTTGATGCAGTTAACACATTCTTTTATAGGTTCTCCTCATTCATGATCCTCACCCTGATAATTCATGTAAGGGCATTATCTGCTTCGAGTAACTGGCAAGATGTTACTTGAGTAAAATTACTTCACACAAGTCTAGGCTCAGAAAAAGCGGCATTGAAACAGTTAATTCAAACATAAACACGGCCAAGGTTACAGTAACGCTTCTGAACTTTAGAATATCATTCCCAAATCTCAGTAAAAAGAAAAACCTGAAGGAGCATACCCGCAGGGCTGAACATCAGTAAGCAGACATGGAAAGAAGATTGGCATCTACAGAATACAAACAAGATTTAGTACATAAGGTGAAAGAGGTATCTAAGGTTCTCAGGGGACAGACTATTTCAGTCTTTTGAAATAAATGGTTTAAGTCTTCAGCTCAGCTCCCTTTGTAATATAAAGCCTATGTGTCCTCTTTGAGTTAGACCATGCAGTATTACAATTCAAGTACTTCATATGGCTTTGTCACTATACATGAATGTAGTTAGATTTTTATATTTCTTGTATGTTTTTACTTTTAGAACAAAAATATTTAAAATTGTGCATATTTTAATGGTGTAATTGAAATTATATAATCATGGGGAAATCCATAGATAAAGAAGTGAAGGAATATAATTAAAAATTATAATTGAAATAAATTCCTTGATTTGACAGATAGCAATGAAGTCACAGGTATTGCTGCTCCTTGCCTGTACCTTGAATATGCATCATCATACAAAGCTGTATGGCCCTGCCTTTTTGACTCCACTTTGCAGAGGCAAAATTGCAAAGTGACTGCTCCCTACTAACACTGAAAAACAAAGTCATTGGCTTTGGCTGGCATTGGTCTATACCTTTGGTGTCACTATTGCAGTGGTGACACAGCCAAAATCACTGTGTAGAGGGCACAAAATACGTGCTTAGTTGGATTCATGACTATTATATTTTAGGCTTTTAGTGACTTAACACCTCATGCAGGGACTGGAAGGTTTAGATTTGATGTAGAAGTGGAAATTTTAGGTTTTCTTGTATCTTAAAAGGGAAAAAAATAATAAAGTGGACAACGAAATTTGCAAGAACTATACTTTCTACCAGATTATTTAAGAAGGCCAGAAAAAGCACAGTTTCTATGCTCTTGAAGGGACAAAGGAAAATATATCTGAATCTCTATAATAGTCATGATGTGTCATGTTGGTGTGCTGAAAGTCAAGCATTATACACCGCCTTAGAAACCCAGCCACAATGAGGATCAAACTTGGTCCTGAATCAATAAAGATGACAGGACTGTTCATAGGATGAGTGAGTTCAGGATGACACCCTTCCAGTATAGAGTGAAGAGGACACATTTGTTTTAGCTGACAGGAAGCCCCAATTAAAAAGGCTTCTGTCTTTCTAACAGTTAGCTGTGGGAAGCCATTAGTCATCCTAGACTTTAAATCTGACAGTCAGACAGTACCAGCTTTATACAGGAGCAGGTAACACAGGGCGAGCTAATAAATATAGTGGAGTACACGTACCGTTGGCATCCATATGAAACCCGGCACGGATACAAAAAGAACAGCAATTATCAGTGGCACCAAGATCAAAAGAAATATATGCTGTTGGTGAAATCCCTGTTATCCCCAGACATGAACATAAAGGACACTGATGGATGGCTGTTTACCTGTACACGGTAACCTTTCTGGGGACAGGTTGCTTTCAGATCTTGTGTAGGTTACTCACAGTAACTTGTGTGACGGGTAGCTCTTGACACAAATTGTCAAACCACCATAGTTTCCAGCAAAATGGATAATGATTAATTACGTCTATCACAAATTTAAAGGTATGACAATGGTTTTGATCACATGTGTCAAAGCTCTCTCAGTCTGAGATGCTTTGTCCCATCCATCTGAACCACGTTGGATGTGTGGTAGCCAGCTCAGAGGCATCACCAACATGTCTGAAGTCTTTGTGTGCTTTGCATTGGAGGTGCTTCAGGTACTGAGGAAGAAGAAAACTGTCAGTCCTCGAGCAGGCTTCAGGGATGTGGAGAAAAGACATCTGGGCTTTGGTTTCGTTTACAAGCAGGAAAAGAGCATTGCTGAGGGAATCCTCAGAAACTTTAATTTACCATATAAAATGGGATCTTTTGGTGCAAGGTCTGTGACATAGAGAAATTGAAAGCAGAATGCAAGCAAGCAGAGACCATGCTCTGCTGTGATCCAAGCAAGTGACATCACAGTTTGTACCTGTTACACAGAAGAAAGGCTACCCTACTGAATTTTGAGTCTGAAGGTCATTCTATGACAAGAAAGAGAAAAGAAGAAACTGACTTTCTTCTTTGAATAGCAGCAACTCATTTTTGCTGTCTATCTTGAATTTAGATAGCAGTTTGTGTCTCAAAAGTACCTCAGAGACACTCCTTAGCTAGGCATTCTTATTTTCAGTATGTTTTCTCCTCCATTTCTTTCATTTCTTGCAAAACTGTTCTTGTACAGCCAGTCTGTTTCTGGGGGAATTTAGCTATAGCTGTAGAAATTATTTATCTAGTGCTATAGTTTTAGTCTACGGAGTGTATATATGACTTATAAACTTAGGATATTTTAAAAGTAAAATGTAGAGAGTTTATTTTATCATAGACTTTTTCAAATACTCCCTTTCTCATGACAGCACAAGTTTTTACGGAAATAAATGTGACAACACAACTGTATTTTGTAATAACTGGGAATGAAGCAAAAGGAGCTGACTGATTCTGAAGATATTGAGACACTGTTTTCACTGTATTAGCCAATAAAGAATTTGGATTAAAGCAAAAGTAAAATCATGAATTATTTAAATGGTATACAAATCAAATATTGTTTTTCCCATTTTATTGCATAGTGCTGATGGTTCTTTAGGGTCAGCATGTCCTTTTCTAGCCCAAAATTGCCTACATGCAGGTATCTGGTAAATGTTCACCAAGATATGCCCTATTCCTTTATCCAGGTTCGAAAGTCACCGAAGAGATTTTTGTCATGGAGGAAAAAAAACCAGAATTGCCACAAGAAAACTCTGTCTGTGACAGTGACTCTCTGGGGGAGTATTGTAAAGTCAAATGGGCATTGAGTTTGATGTCTTTAACTGGCTTTTTGCACAAGAGAGAGGCTGAATTCCTTTCTGATTTATTACTTTCTTCTGTAACACATATGTATTTATTTCAAAGACTTTTGTGAGGGTTCAGAGGCATTTTTGCTTCTACTTATGCAGCAGCGTGTTAGATGTGTTAATAACAAACAGAGAAGGCATAAGCAGTGCAAAATACCCTGAACAAATTAATTCAAAGTATAAGTGAACAGAAATAGCATTCAGATTGCATAAATTGTTGTGATTAGTTATTAAGTTCCAATTAATGTTGAGATCCTCTTGACAGTGCTTAAAAGTCACAAAAGGCATGATTCTTTTGTCTTTAATTTTTAGAAGATTACAACCAATAAAACAGCAACTAACTGCCAAACGGGCACAGACACACAACGAGTTACTGCATCTTCATGACTTAGCAGGTTTTGCAAGCCATGGTGGCTCACTGCCTATGGGACATCACATCTGGAGTGTGAGCATCATTACATGGGCCCAGCACATATATGGGACCTTGGAAGCACCTTCCAGCCTTGACAACTCATTTCTGAGTCGCAGTTACCCAGCTGCTGTTTTAAGCACTGTGGCATTGTAAAGTTTTGAAATGGGAAATGAGAAGGAGAAAAAAAAAAAGAAAAAAAAGACAGATCTAGTGTTCTATGAGCCAGTTGTATAAAGGACAATGAAATTCAGCTTCAGAAAAAGAAGGTGACAGACTGACAGACTAAGCCAGCAGGAGAAGTAAAAAACTGAATACTAAGGTGTACACGATGAAAGAGAAAAATGGTAGGTAGGAAGTCCCGGAGCTGGTGAGGCCTTAAAGGCTGGGTAGATTTTCTCAGACATCCATTTGATATGAAAGCCAAATAATGGTTTATTTTCTGTCTCAATTAGGCAAGAATTGCACAGTCACATATCTGTATACTGTATTTTACACGTATTTCACATAGACTAAGTGCTTGCAGGTCAGCAGTGTTTAATGTTTTTGGCCATTTAAGTTGCTTTTCTTTTACAAACTCACTACTTGAAGGGCAAGTTTGACCTCGTACATGCATAAAGTCAAGCCTGTGCTGAAGTTTTTATGGGATTAGGTCTTTCTGAAATCTTAATTATTTAAAAAGCAGATGTCTCACAGCCACATAAATTCACTTTGCATTCTCCACATATTTTAATGCAGAAATATTGTAGAATTGAAGCTTCAAAAATACTCTCAGACTTGGAGGAAATATTTTCTGTCTAGATCAATGTTGACCTAACATCTTTATTAATTTATCAAGAGAAGAGCTATAACTCTATTGTAACTTGCCTGACAATAAATACTATGGTAATTTCCAAGGAAAATTTTTTTTTTGTTGATCATGAAATACTAAATTTTTAGTCACTTCTCCCTCTGGATTAAATAAATACTATTAGTTTTTTCAGTTGTGTACAGTAAATATAGATTTCAAGACTTGTTTGTCTGCATTTCTTAAAACATTTATGAACTTTGAACAGATGAATTTGTTTTAAGCATATTTTTTCATTTTAACACTTTTCCCTCTGGTTTTTAATATGGAATACCGTTCATCACATATTGAATAAAGCAACTTTTACTTTATTTAATGCCTTGACCCAAATCACATTGTCTCCATAAATATTTTACAATCTGTGTGCAACAAAAGCACTATTACAAAACTCAGGTCTGCACTTGTAGGTAACATATCCTAAAAAAACCCCAATAATTTTCTCTTCTTCTGTTTTAAGCAGAGAATTGGTGTTAATAACTGTCCAGCTGGTTAGAAGGGGTTGCATGTGCATATACATATATATATACACACACGTATATACACACACATATATGGCAGTCTATGCATCTCAGTATGTATAAATGTATGCCTGTGAGTGTATACATATATATTTTAACACTTAGTCTACAGGGATAGGCTGTTGGAAATGTGTAGCAGGTTCTTTTGCCAAGCTTCTGTCTATATTAAATCCATACATACACAAAACAGAAAATATTACTCATTGTATGTCTCTCCAGTAGATTTTTAGTGAGTCTGGAAATGAATTTCCAGACTTGAATCACGGCTGCAAGTACAGCTGCATGTCTGGCAGAGGCAGAGTCTTTGCTGGTGGTTGAATTGAATGGGCAGATGTAGCTTAACAGCTACTTTAGAATTTGAAGAAATTATCTTCCTTTTTTTATTTGTCCTGAATTTTGCTAAGCAAGCACAATAATGCCAGATGGATGTTCAGAAAGAAGTAAACTGAACAGCAAGAAGCAAAATGGGGGAAGTGGTGAATCTCGGCCTGTTATCTCAGGGATGACAAGAGGTGGAGAGTTTTACTGGCACAAGTTTCAGGTCATCATTCGGATGCATTCAAGCTTCCACTTTTCAGAGATATGACTGAATAAAGTGAAATAACAGACTTACTCTGAATGCAGTGAATAAGATTAGAACAAAGCTGGACAGTGTACATGCAAATCCAAATTTGATTTCCTTTGCTAAGCATTTAATTTTGGATTATAAAGGCACAAAAGAAGGCAGTTCAAAAAAACAACAAGCTGAAAAAGAGATCATTTCACCTTAATCCTGCTGTCAGTCATGAGGTGGAGCATCATGGTTCAGGACCTTAGCCTTCCACCAAAAGTCCTGCCTTCACACCTCAGTCCTCTCTGGTTTTTCCTAATTAAAAAAAAAAATATTTACTGTAAGCCATTGATGTCAATGACAGACACTTTTTTGTACACATGAAAAGTACATCAAACAATCAATTTTAAATCTGATTGCTTAATATTCCTGACTTTCTTCTAACAACCCATCTTTGGGAAATTGGCTTCACTAATTCAAAGCGATAAACACTTCCACAAGCCCAAGTGGAAATGGCAACTTGGTGTAAAAACATTTTAATATAAAACTATGTATTGGCATTTTAGCCTAGCTACAAACCCGGCTTGGTCAGACATCCTCTGAAGCCAACAGAAGTTTTCAATTGACTTATTTGAGGTAAAATCAGGACAGAGCTGAACCTGAACGGTTTGTTAAGGACTCCTATTTTGACTTTAAATCTTCTGCCTATTTGCCACCAAAAATACACAGGTTCTTGCCCAAATGTGGCCTTAATGCAGCCTGGAAGTGTTCCTCTTGGGAGTTACTTCTCTGAAACTGCTGTAGCTGTCTTCTTTGGTGCTACACAGGTAACTGCTTGAGTCTGTAAGGAACTGTGCAGTCCATTTACCATGGTTGTATGGAGATACCAGTGTCCTCTATAGTGAGTTTGACGTTTGGGGATATTTTTTGCCTTTTTGTTTTCTTTAATAATAAATTATTATTAAAAATTAATTTCATTACTAACTGTTTAATATCTAATAAAAAACAAACCAAAACAAAACAAAACAAAAAAAAAAAGGGAAAAAAGGGGTGGAATAGCCCTAAGCCACATTTAATCCCATTATACACAGTAGCACTACAGCTAATGCTTTCTCATGAATCCAGACTTCTCTCTACTCTTCTTGCTGTGTTCCAGATCACAACAACAGGCAGCCTTCATCTGCTTCTAATAAAAGGTAAAAAGCCTTCTTCCCTCACCAGACAGCACTGCAAGGTCCACCAACAGTTTTTCTGCAGGGGGAAGACATGTAATCTCTCCTTCTTCACTTTCCTGCCTCAGCCACTTCTAGTAACTGGGCAAGCCAAATCTCCTTTCATAACCTAAGTCTCACAGGAAAGCATCGCAAGGGAAAGCACAGCTTGAGCCTCTGGAACACACAAAAGCGAATCCCATCAGCAACTGCCTGGTTTAGGTTCATCCCAGTACAGATACAAACCATGCAGAGAAAATATTACAAAAAATATTCAGCTACCTCAGATAACTAAAACTCTGCTCCTGTGATTGATGTGAGCTGAATAATCAGGCTGCTTACAGCAATGCATCTTACAGTCATCTCTGTCAATAAAACCAAAGTGAATGTGAATCTTAAACTGCAGATCAGCTGCAGTAAGCATTTCCCAACCAGTGAGTAAAAGCAGTTCATTCCCCTGCAAAACTTGAAAACCTTCCTTTGAGTTAACTTCTATAGTTATTGAAATAAACAAAATTGAATTTAAGCTAATTAGATAAACGTAGCTTAAAACTCTTAGATATCCTAAAATGAGGATAATGTTGTAATGTAGTACAGAGTATAATGATAATTATTACATTGGACATTGCACAATAATTATATTGTATGTACTATGGTTTAAATATGAGTGGTGTGCCTCGATGTTATTCCTAAGATTTTAGCAATTTGTAGTCATCTCAGTTCCACTTTAAAACATGATTAAAATTTTGTAGTGGACTTGGGTGAAAAATACCAGTTATTCTTAGCTGCTTCTCTGCAAAGCTCTGTCATAGAAAAGGCAACCATTATTAATCAAAGTGGTGTGATTAAGGAAGATAAGGGCAGGAAGGAGTCCCTACAAATGGGTCTCGTGTTTGCACATGGTTTGTTTATCTTCTCTGGCCTCCACTTTGAGCTGTGGGGTTGGAGGGGGGGCTGGCAGCTGGCAGCTCATCATTACAGGCACACACTGTCCCATCTGCATCGCTTATGGTGGTGAGGTCGCATGGGGTTTTACCCAAACAGACTCTCAGGGGTACAATAACATACCTCTTGATTTGGCTGTGAAGTTATACTTATTATTAATAGACAAGATAAGAGGCTGGGGCTCTATTCATCCACTTTAGTGCTAATTATTCAGTTTGATCTGAGCCGATTATGATACTGATAGATAACCACACCACATTTACAGCTATAGCAAGCACTGGCCAAGAACTTTGGCTCATGCTGCTGTTTGGTTTATCTGATAGGAAGGGAGGAGAAAAAGGAGAAGCTGCTCTGGTTGATTAGCAATGTGTTGCATGGGACCATTTATAATGAAGCATATCATTTAAATTTTCCTTTACAAATGAGTCCAACTCTCTTTGCAGGCTGCAGGCTCTGTTAATTGTCACAAACATTGCTTCCTTTTTTTTTTAAACATTATTAGCTCTTTGGCAGGATCTTCATTGTTGACTAAAAACTTGGCATGATCAGGGCTTGCTGAATAATTTAGGTTGTTGGCAGCTGGAGTAGGAGAACACACACACGTCTAGGCAGGCAGACGTGCTGCTTGAGCTCTTTATATAATAGCATTGTATACAAAGCAGAGTATAGTCAGAAATGACTTCTGGGTCTGTTTATAGGTAAACACTGATGTTAGTTTTACAGAAAAAAATTGAGGGATACTTCAAACTGCATATAATATGTGAGACAGATGCACTGCTGATTGTTCAGATGACTCCCCTAATCTCTGACTTTCACAAAATGTGATTACTGCAGATTCTGAGGAGCAGCATTTCAAGTATGTTTCTGTGCACTTTGGCACTTTGAGTCTTGCGTATAAACACCGCTGAACATAATAATGAATCTGTGAGCTTAGCCAGAAAGAGAGCTCCTCACACTTCTCCTTTGTGCAGTAAATGTGTCCCAGTTGTACTGTCAGTCACAGAGAAAATGTGCAGCTTGAGAGGTGCCCATTTCAGTATTACATTTGTGTGCTGCATGAACTCCCACTTTTATCAAAGTGTCTAGAAGAGAAGTAAAATACATAAAACCTGCTGCCTGCACCTTGATGCAAGGCACCCAAAGCATTAATGATGAGCACTGGGTAGGCTTTTTCCGGAACAGTCATCTCCCACAGAAGTTCCTCCTATAAATTTTATGTAAGAGACATATGTCAACATGCACTTTTTGTCTCATTCATGTACCTTGATGCTGTACTTAGATGTCACTGTCGCGACACCTTATGAGAATATGTCTTGTTGATGTCAAACTTTGAGCAGTATTGAATGATCAGGAGAGGAATCCAAGAAAAATAAAACATGAAGGCCCAACTCTGAGTGTTTACTATGCTTTTGTTTCCTAAGCCAAATTACGTACTGCCTCTCTATTTTTCCAAGTTGCCGCTCACTTCCCGGGAAAGTCTTTTCACTACCATGCTCCTCACTCCTTAATTCCACTTTAAATCCTTTGAGGTCCTCTGCTTCCCAGGCCTTTTTCTTTCTGCCCTCAAGCCTTCGTCCCTGGAGAGGGAGGACTCCACTAGAAAATGTCACAAGGATTCCTGTGACAGCCACTTGACAGATATGATAGAACATAATGAGAAATGAATAAAACACTCTCACAGCAGTCTCAGCAGAGGGAGCGTAACTGCGCTAGGGCGGGGATGAACAGGCTCTCCTCCTCCCTCCCACGCATCTCAGTCTTGTAATCAGTGCTGGGACATAAGGTGGGAAATGTGGCTGCAAGGACACAGTGTGCTCTCTTGAAAATAGCTAATGGCTATTAGCTAAGAAAGACCGAGCATAGTTCAACCTGGAATGTCTCCCAATTATGCCGTGACACTTCTACACTAAACAAGACGGGGTATCGGGGTGAATATCACCTAAGCACTACAACACAGACTGCACTTAGAGATGCACAGACCTACATGTTTCCCAGAATAAGCATCGGATAACTGTCAGAGTGGTCTTCTTGCAACATGACAACCTTTGCAACCACGTGGGAAGCATTTCTGGATTGTACCTAGTGTATGGCTTTCCAGTTATTATTTACAGTATAGGTTTTACTACATAATAATAGCCAGCACAAATCCATCTATAAATGTCCTATGCAGCTTGGAAGACTGCTGATGAACCCATCCATCATCATAAAGAATCTATAATATGAGACTCTGTTACAATGAAATACTTAAAGCATTATAAATAAATGAGCGCACCAATAACTTTTCTTTGTTTCCTAGAAAATTGCACAAGCATCCACATCATTTATTAAGAGATTTCTAGGTATTTCTTCTGTTCCAATAAATTTGGAGTTTGTGCAGGAACTGAGTGCTTATGTTTGCCACTGGCATATTAAGGCATGTATCAGCAATACCTATTTGTGGGCATGAAGGAAAGCATGCGAAAGGCCCGATGCACAGTGACACCAACATGTGAACTTTAGGTGTATGGAAAGCCTCAGTGACTTTAATCCGTATACTCACCCTGGCAAAGCTGAGCACACGCCAAAGTGCTTTGCTGTATTGAGACCATATTTAGCAGCTGGTTGTAGCTAGCTGTGTTGCAGCTTAGGAAGTCAGTGGGCTCAGCAGCTGATAGACTGTTAGCAACTGATAGCAACTGATAGACTCCCTGCACAAACAGTTTAGGGGTCTCCTTTCACGAGAACAAACTGAGGAAAATTTTCTTGCATAAGTTCAGAATTTTTGCAGGAAAATCTGTGTGCCCACAGTTTGAATTTTTCAGCACATGACCCAATCAATTTGCAGTTAAAAATATTTGAGTTTTATTCCTCAAAGTGTTTGGAAGTACTGAGGTGCACAAGGTTTGGACTAGAAGTGGAAAGATCAGGTCACCAGATAGTGTTAAAAATGTTCCCCGTTATGTTTTATAACAAAACATAGCCTTAATATTTTCAAAAACAAATGAATGATATATACCAAATTCAAAAACTTTACTGGTAAAAGTATGAATATAGTTTTGTGCAAATGATCTCCAGGGAAGAGAAAAGAAAGAAAATCATGGAAGGCCAATGACTGATGCACTTTCCCTGCTTCCTTTGTCACAGTGAAAAGCATATTTCTTCTAACAGAACAGTGGCAGCTCTTATCTGTATGAGCACGAGAGCCTCTAGAGCATGAGAACCTTTTAATAAAGAAGTCTATTCTTTTGTTATAAATCATTCATTGGGCAAGAAGAGACTCTTACATTAGCAGTGTTACTTAGTTGGATGGATCTCATAATGTTTGAGTTTTAACAACAGACCCATAAAAAGGTTGCTGCTCGTACTTCAGCCCAAAGCACAGCAGTTATATACAGGCACACAGCTACAAAATGTCTAGGATGAAGAATTAAAAGGCTGGGATTGATTAGCATTTACAAGAAACTTAACAACCAAAGGCTCTGTAATCTGTATTGGAGGAACACAATGTTGAGCTGATTTTCTATTTTTTAATGAGTACTCAACTATGATCCTAGTGTCACCGTGACAGAGATGTTTGATGTTGGGGTGGAATAAACTGAAAGCATCATTGGCTGTGTCTGATCTTTCACGTGTGTCTGCCACACGAATGGTAAATAGAATTCCTGAAAATGAACTCTGAGGTGAGTGCTGGGCAATAGAGGATCACTTCCTAGACAAATTTCACTGAGGTACAAATTAAAGGCTTGCCTATACTATTGTGAAAATTTTATTGCCAAAAATAGAGACAAGTTGCACAAGTAAATCTGTTTGGTTCGGGTTTGGTCATTGTTGGAGTTTTTTTGCCTAATGACTATGTATATTTAGCCACTCCAGCATAAATATCCGCATTTGACATCCATACAAGGTGGCTATATATACATGTTAATGGACCAGACCTGGTCAAAAAAGTATATTCTTGCATAATCTTTGACTTGACACCAAAAAGGTGAGGACAGATGCTTTAAATATACTATTTTATACAAACACAAATAGAAAATTTCCTATTAGCAAAAAAAGTATAATCACAAATGGCTTGAACACGTCTTTCAGGTCCATTCTGAGCCAAGAGACACAGGTCCAAAATATAAAACTCCTTTTAATTTTTAGTAAGTGTCAGACTACAAGTGTTGCTGTAAGTTTCACTGCTAATATTTTAATTAATGGACTAGAGAATGATATTTTCTTGTCCATAACATACTCCAGGTTGTGAAGGTGAAGAATAAAGATAGACTTCACTGGAGAATAAGGTTAAATTCTCTCTCATCTATCAACCCCTAGGGGTCTAAAGTCCCATTAAGCTCCACAGGTATCTAGTCAGCATCATCAAGGACACCCAGAGAGCTTTTCAGATAACCACCCAGAGACTCAGCTGAGAGGAAGTATCACTCCAGATTCTACTGACTGCACAGGAGAGATCTCCCCTGGATATGATGGGAGACTGGACATCCTGTGGGAGCTCAGGGCCTGTGTACCTAAGACAGATACCCTTAATATCAACGGCTGAACACCATCTCCAGATTTAGCTGTTTAAAAATTGCCTGGGATGAATCACCCTTTGTAATCTTTTGCCCAATATTTAAGATGGGTACTGAAGCCACTGAAGTGCAGAGTCTTAAAGACTTCTCTGCTTCAAGCAAGAAATAGGAACATGAATGGCCACCTCAAATGCACCAGAGGCTAATTAAACACTTGGATTATAAAATGGTAGAACGACTGCACAGTATATAAATATATAAGCATAATTATACAATTTGGGAGCATAAGAAAAGGAAGTAACTTTGTATCCCACCCAGAGGTAGATCACCTCAGGGGTAAGAGGATATGATGCAAACTGTCATTCTGCAAAGCACATCAGAGTCTCTTCAGGCTTTTATGGACTTGTCTTGCACTCACACTCTTTAATAACACTTTGGAAATGCTGAAAACAAAAGATACCAACGTGAACAAACTTTTTCTACAGAAACTGTTTGCCAGGTTAGCAAATAATTCCGGCACGGCTGAAGCAGTATTTTTAGTAAACAGAACTTTCTCCTTCTCCAAAATCACCTGTCTTTATTGTTTCTCTTCCTACTTTGCCTTCTACCTCTGCTCTTTCATGGTGGTTTCTTACTTGAACTTCCTACTTGGTGTCAAATTTTACTGTTTAATTTCAGAGTTTAAAGCAAGGCTAGTTCCATATCAGTGCTAGACTACGCAGGAAAATCCTTACTCTTCTAAAACTGTTGGTTCTTCTTGAGACAAATTTCAAAGTCTGCAAATTTTTGCTACAGCATGGCACAATCATTTTACTTCCTTAAGCTCATCTAAATTGAACCGTTTATGTAGTGAAACCTTTAACACACAGGCCACAGTAGCACTTCAGGAAACAACAGCAGATCTGGCCAACAAGTGGAGTTCCTTGTTCACAGGAATAGATTAAAGGCTGATCTTGTTTGTGTGTGAAGTTAAGGGCAGGAGAGGGGGTAACTACTATTTTATTGTGGTCTGGATTGGACATAAACTTGAATATTTAGAAAATTTTTATGAACAGGGAATCACAGACGTGTGAAAAATATGATGTGTACTATCTGCAGTAGTACTTTTCCAGAAGTGGTAATTAGGTCTAGAGCCAGAGCTGGAAACATGTAATAGAATTAAGTCTAATAAAAGACACTAGTAATTGCTTTCAAACAGAAAAACAAATAAAACCAAACAAAAAGACAGAAATAATCTCCCTGTTTTCATTATGCTGGATAGAGTCCAGTATTGCAAATCAGCAGGCTGATCTTGGAGGCTGATCTGCAGCAGGAATGCTGCAAACCATGCTCTTCATGCCTTGCTAAGGAAAAGAAAATAAATAAGGTATTTCTAGCAGTTTAAAGGCTATTTTTTTGTTTGTTTGGGGTTTTTTACCTTTTACTTCCCTTCATGAAGGACCTCAATACACTTAACTCAGACTGAAATTAATGTAAGGGTGTGGATTCTGGCAGCTTACAGATTCATGGTTTTGATATTCTTTCCCTGTCCCTTGAATAATAATTCTTACATAGACAATCTGTCATGACACAAAAGTAGCCAATAACAAAGTCACACTACAGCAGCACATACCACACAGCTAATACTGTTATTTAACTCTCCCAACTCTAGAAACCATAGTTCTAGAAACTTTGGTTCAAAGTGAAGATAGAAAACGCTTCCAAGAAACCAGACTCTCTCACACCTGCCTGTTTTCTAGTAACAAACAGCAGCTACAAAGGCTGAGATAACAATAAATCTTGCGCATAAGCAGTATGCCTGCTAAACATTGCTAAAATCTTGGCAAAAATATGGTGACTGTCCAGTTGAAATTGGCAATCAGGCATTTAGCTCATGTTGATCTCAGCTGTCACATCATTGAATTCGCTCTTGCTCTCGTGTTATTGAACTGTAGTATCATTGTAGGGCTTAAGTGTTTGGGAGCTGAAAATAGATTCTACCAGCAATCCTAGGCCTGTATTTATCTGTATACCAACTTTACCTAATGTAGACAATTGTAACTCAGATTTCACATTTTCTTGGCCATTAAATAAGGGATGATTCCATGTATGTCAAAGCATCAGTCAAAATATGAACAATGCATTATTTTGGTGGTGTGGGTATGAGCTGAAGATTGTATCAAGCATCTGGAAAATAACCTGTCTTTTTGTCAAATAAACATGCAATTGTCAGGAAGGCAATTCACATATTAATAGTGAGAATGGTCACACTGAACACCCAGAGAAGAAAGTCTCCTTGTGCTTTAGTTTCTGCTTCTCTTCCTTTTATTCACTAGCTCCTTTTTGCCGTCTCCTTTGTGCCTCCAGCCATCATAGTTTTGCCATGTATGTAGCAGACAGATCTTTCTTTAAACAAAAGGCTGCAGTGACTCCAAGTGAACGTGCTGCTTCGATTAATTGGGAAAGGAACAAAACTCATCCCATCCAGGTCCTGTGCTCCATTTTTTCTTGTCTTTGAAATGAAGATTGTCTTTCCTCTCTCTGTTATTCTCCACAAGATACCAGACAGAGGAAGGGAGAATAAAGAAGTGAGTGGGGATTGAGGGAGGACACCCCTTCCCCTCATGTGCTATGCGCAATGTTATTGTCTCGCTACTTTTAAAGCTCTCTACCCTGTGTGCCTACATGCTTTAGTCTCCCCTCTCTTTACTCAGAACTAAATCAGTAGGCAACCTACAGCATATGCTGATGACGGGTAGTCTTTCAGCTGGTCTCGGGCACTGGTTTCAGAGCAGAGCAAACTGCTGGCAGCAAAATGCTTGAACTCCTGGGTTTTGAAGTTTCAGGTTCCCTATCAAAGTAACAGATATTAATCATCTGCTACAAGACTTTCAGCAGAAGGCATACAGTTTTCCCAGTGGTATCTTCCTTTTAAAGGGAGTGTAAGAAAAGCAAAAAACCATTTCAAAAGACTTACGATTGAAGAAAATAGCTAGATCCCAGTGGATAAAGAAAAACAGAAAAGTAAAAAGTTTTTCAAAGGCTTAAAAGCGAGCTGTTCTTTAAGTCTTGCAAGATTCTTGTTTTATTTTATTAAAAGGAATAAGTAGCCAGAGACCTAGAGCTCCACACATTTAGCACTTGTAGACATTTCTCCCATAGTTGTCATGTTTTATAAATCTTGATCCTTTCTTGTTATTACTGCTGATCATATCTTCATCTGGATAAAGTGGGCTTCAGCATACAAGAGTATGGGTGGGCATACTTAAAAAAATGTTAGGTGTGTGCTATGAACAGCAGAGAGACTCTGTTTAAAATTATTATTGAGCATAATTTGGAGGGATGGAGATATTGCTACTGTTATGGAAAGTGGTATCTCCTTTGGCAATTCTCATCATGATCTCTCCAATTCACATCTATCCTTTAGCTAGATAGAGGATGCTGCATAATCCTTCAAACATGTTTCAGCTGATACGAACACTACTTTTTGTACAAGTCAAAATACTATCTTCATGGGGGAAGTGGTATGTATTCACTGAACAAAACAAAATACAGCAACTTCCTTCCTTCATAGCAGAACACAATACTGGGTAAAGTTAAAACATGGATCTGATTTATTGTCTTCCTCCATTCTATAACAAATCAAAAGTAAGTCCTGGGAGTCCATGGACTATTACTGATTCAAATATTTATAACTGTAATCAGTTCTGGACCAATTACATTATTCAGAATTTAAACTATAGACTACTTCTATGCAAGAGTCAGAAAGAGATATCTCCGCTCTACAACATCTCTAGCAGAACTAATTAGAGCCAGATTTTTACTTGTTTGTCATGAATCTATTATTTGCTACAAATATGCAGAAATAACTACAGTACATGAAAAATAGTGAGCCTTGTCTGTAGTTTGGCTCAAAAAGGTTTGAAAAATCTCTCCTGTGTAATTGCTCAGTTTTATCTTGGAACACCAGAAGGCATCAGGCTAATATCCCTGGTTTTATCACAGAAAAATTGCTATATTGTGAGTTTTATCAGTATGCTTTTTGAAGTACCCAGGTGTTATGGCATTTTGCCCAATTAACCCACAATAGCACCAGAGTCAGTCCAGAATTCTTCAGGATTTTTTTCTTGTGTTATTAACTAAAGTCTCGGGTGTTTGAGTCTGGGAAGTTTTTGTTGCCCTTTTATGCATTTCTGTGAATAACAATGGAGTCCTTTCACAATGCTTACAACAAAAAAACAAGATTAAGTTCTGACCATCTTTACTGCGAGACACCTTAGGAAAACTTCTATCAGATAGCAGGTCATCAGCTAAATGCCTGAATCCAGACCTTTATTATTTTAAAGGAAAATACGGAAAACTTGGCTGAAGTGCCAAGTGTGTAAATGGTCCTACACTGTGACTGCTTCAGTTTTAGTTCTTGGCTTTCAAGTGAAACAGGAAGTCGAAAGTTCATGGAAGAATTTGCCATGTTCAGAGAAAACAAGTCTAGAGTGAAACCCAGCAAGTCACAGCAGTAAACATGTCCACTAAAGGAAAATAAACTGTGAAAAGTTATTTAAAATCAATGTTTAAACCTTTCCAAATTCAATATCCATTGAGCGAGCAAGTGCATCAGGACATAGAGTACTAATAAACTTCTGATTCTCCTGCCTAAGCCTGAGTCACTCTGGCCTTTTGCATTTGAATGCATCATGTTTATGATGCTTCTGTAAACCTTGGACCTCAATTACTACATGATAACAGGTTTTTATTGCATTACCCTTTCCAGACCCGAGAGCTTGGATTTCCCTGCACTTAGGCACTGAGACACAGCTGGGAGATGGTCTGCATAACCAATTAGTAGATTACTTCTGAAAATATATATTCTGCACCACAGCGGCCTAAAAATGATCCATCAGCTCCAGCTACCTGCTGCTGCCACTTGAGAGGAAGGAAAGAGGGAGAGAAAAAAGATTTGGCTACATCTCTATAATTGCATAAACAATGCATCATTCACTTGACAAACTATATTAATAGCACTCTAGAGGACATGCTCTGAACATGCAAAATGCTGCAAAGCGCTTGTATTTTATGGCAAATCTTTTTAATTTTTCAGTTAAAATGATAATAAATATTGATTTTCCATGTACCATTACTGTATCTAGAACACTTCCTGGCAGTGTCTGTGAAATTTATTTAAGTCATTTGGTTTGAGTTTTTAGGCATCAACTGTATCACATCAAAACAGAGAGGTTGCTTTCCCAGAATCCTGGCTTGTGTGCTGTGTCCAGAATTTCTAAGAAAATGCTTTATTTTTCCCTCTGATGTTCCTCACATTTATGAAGGAGCTCTGATTTTAGAGTTAGCTGTGGAAGAGACACTGCCAAGGATCTATCAGCAGAGACTTCCAACATGCAAGGATAAAGGGCTCTCCCTCAGAAAAAAAGGGTTTGGAACAGAGGAAGCATGAGAAACAGTAAGAGTGTGGTCAAATATATGGCATTTTGGATGGTATTATGGAGGCTTTGTCCAGCTATGTGATACCTGTCAAATAATTTCATCTGGACTGCTCCTCTTCCCCAATGTTTGAATTGTGAATAAAGCTTACCTCACTTGTAAACCCGTTGGAGACCAGGGGATCACAAACACTAAAGCCAAGAGCCCATATTTCTTGTAGGTATTTAATGCTCAGTTGGTTTCAATATCACCTAAAATCCTTCTGGCACCAAGGCCTAGGAGTTATTACTAATAATGATTATCATATGAGACACACCAATTCTGAGAGGAATCAAGGGAGACAATTAGCCCAAATATCACTCAACACCATGCCTCTCCTCAGGTTTGAAGGGCTGTGGCAAAAGTCTCTGAGCTCTTGCCTTCCCAAAACAAATTAATTTCGTCCATTCCAAGAGTATCAAAAAGAGGCAGGAATCCCGTCTTCTGTCATCCCAGGCAGAAAGGGGTAGGAGAACTGAGTAAAGGGCAGAGCACTGAGAAGCCCAGAAATTTAGTGAATGGAAGAAATTGGGTTGTTTGTGCAATAGTCCACTTTGTTTGGAAAGGGCAGCACTGCGTATGGTCATAAAATCAGCCCTGTGGCTGGGACACAGCAGCACCAGTGCAATTCACTGCCCAACAGACTCACTGTGACTCCAGTCTTCTCAAACAGGCTGGAATCACCATTCTCCCCAAGACCACCTGTGTAGCACACAGTCTGCAGGCCAGTGCTCCTGGGATCTGTGCAATAGCCTCTACATGTGCTGGAGGCATCATCTGCATGTGGGCAGAGACACGTATAAAGTTTCCCATCCTGTTTCAAATGGATTGCCAGATGTCCAGAAGTCCCTGACAATTGTCCAAAATCTTTGAACTCCACCCAGACAGGATTGCCAGGTGGAAAAAGTAGACTTATCCAAGAAAACTCAGATGGTAGCCTAGGAAAAAAAAGAACTGTCTGGCAGCAAAGCAGGGAAGAAGAAAACGAGAAATATGGAGATGAGAAGGGAATGGGAGGAATGAGAAATACAAAGTTTTTAAAAAGAATGAATGTAGTTTGGATAAGTCAAATACTTTGGCTCTAACTCAAACCTTAAATTTAAACATAAAGAAGTCATACCAGTAGCATGAAAACTCAAATAAGACAGCTGAGAAAGTAATGAAAACAGCTAGATAAGAAAGCAGTCAATATCTGTGTGGGTTTTTGTTTTGAAAAACATATAGGACCAGATTAATGTATAAAAGTTGCAGATGGTCAATATTACATTACCAGCAGTCAAAGCAATATTCCTTCCTTCCTTCCTCTGAACCAGAGCTTCACCTCCCACATCTTAACATGTAAACTTTACTGTCAGAGGAGCTGGCTGAACAAGCAGAAGCCTAGGATTTCCACAAATAATTAAAGCATAAAAAATAAATAATAAATGATAGCTGCCAGAGAATATTCTCTCTACTGCAGATATGGAAGGAAGGTACACAGGAGACCTAAGATAATCAAACATGTTCTTTTTTTTCAAGTCACAGACTCATTTTGCTTTCTCCATTCCCATCCCATATATTCATCATATGTTTGACTGATTCTATAACTACGTATAACTGGACCCCAGGAGGGTCCAACTCTGCCCTCCTTTTGCTAAGCAACGCTCATGTGAACAATCACAGTGTCTACAGTGGGATGATTCTCATGAGTAAATTACTAGCCAGTGTCAGAAAACACCACAGAATCCTGTGATGTGTGCATTGTTTCTGTTGAAAAAATAAGGCACATGAATACTAAATTAGGAAGAACTCGAAATTTTCACATTTTTGTTATTATGGGAATGTGCAAATAAGGCAGAATAATCTTCCAGTTACTCTTCTCTGTTATTTTGTTGTGTTTGGTTTTCTTAAGTTCAATATAAACCAGGTGGAAAAGACCAAGAGAGAAGTCATTCACAGACCTTTATAAATAATTAGGAGGAGAAAAAAATCAATCTCCAGGACTGAATTTTCCTTGGGAAAAATACTGGGAGACTTCCTTCATTTTATAATTGATTTTCAGTTCTTGATTTAAAGCATGCCTGCACTTGAATGTGATACAGTCCTACATGATATGTTCTTACTGTAATTTTTTTTTTCTGCCGAACCCTTGCCTTATTCAGCATTCAGGATAGACAATGTGCTGGGGAGACATCAGCTACAATGGTCATTACTTTTAATAGATTCCCCGAATCATCTGGAGCAAAAATAAGAGGATTAGTGAATAAACCACAGGACTTCAAGAAGATGGCTTGAAGTTTATGTGCAACTTTCATTTTTTAGATCAATTTAAATGTATGTTGTATAATTGCTGAGGTTTGTTACCAAGCACATGAGAAGTTAGAACTCCCATTTCTGACATACAGCCTATCATACTCTGCTCTGCTGCATTCCCAGACTGGGAATATCGCCAAGCTCTGCACCAAGGGAGTAGCTCACAGTCACAACAGGTCTCTCAGAAACAGTACTGCTGGGTGGGTACCCCTTGGCCAGTGGGTTTCACTGATACTGGTGGCAGACAAATAGGGAGAGTCAGGACTCTTGTCTTCTGTTTGGGGCTTTAAAAGGGAGTCGGCTCAAAAATACAGAGATCCTATACAAACACTCCCAAGTGCCCGATATACTCCTACGACTCCTTTACGCCCAGCCAAAACCTCCAGTTTATCCTTGGCTCCACTTAGTTCTTTTCTCCCCTCCTGGCTCTTTATCCACTTCCACTTTCATCACTTGTTTCCCAGGTTCTCTCTGCAGACATTTCAGTCAAATGTCTCTCTGCGAGCTCTAGTTTTATCCATCAGATCTTTCTCATGTCTGCTCCTCATATTCCCATAATCCACTCACCTAGCCAACTGAATTTTCATTGAATTTTCATTCTACTTAGCACCCTTCTTCAGTTGAGTTTCAGGTGCTCTTTCCCCTCCAAATCCTTAGCCTCAATAACTCTCAGCCCCCGTATGCCTTCTTTTTTCTGCAACTAGATTCAGCTTTCTTCTCCTACCCCCCTCCACGCTCTCCACTTGCCAGCTAGCTGCATTTCTTCTCAGCCTCCTCTTTGCTGCCCCAGCCCACTCTCTGTTTCAGTTTCTTTAAATATACTCCTCATCTTCAGATCTTTCTGCCCCACTTCAACATCCCCCATCATGTCCTAATCTGCATTTCTTCACACATCAAGACAAGATGTAGTTTGTCTTCTTTAAATTTGAGTGAGGCAGTAACACTGCTCTCCAGTTGGCACCAGCAAGGGGGGACCAGCAATGAAAGGACAAAGACAATGAGCTTGTCACTGTTACCTCTCCAGAGACAAACTGAACATGATACAGCCCAGAGCTGAGATGCAGAAAAGGGTGTTTTCACCCTGAGACAGGTGCAATTGGACTGACATTTCAGCTGTTGGAATACAAGATGTGAAATATCTGCTGATAATGAGGAAACCTGCGTCTTTTCAAAAGTTTGTGCAGTTGGAGGGTCCTTGGCAAATATTAATTAGGAACAATAAAAGGTATTGTCAAAAGCGCATTTCCTTGCCCAGTTGCTAAGTTCCTACTATGAGCATCCTAGCACATGTTAAAGAAAAGAATGAAAATACTATTCAACAAGTTCAGCATTTTCAACAAATGTTACTTCTATTTACCTTCCAGTTTTAAGGGACTAATTATTCCACAATAGTGATAGGAAAACAGTTCTTTAGAGCTACCTAGGATACCAGTCAACCCCATTTTTTACCAGGCCTCTCCAGAGGTGTCTATGTGGGAATCATATACTCATAGAATCATTAAGGCTGGAAAAGATTTCTACAAGCATAAAGTTCAACCATTAACCTAACACTGCCAGGTCCACCACTACATTAGATGTGTCCCAGGCTCCATAACCACATGGTTTTTGAGCACTTTCAGGCCCAGCGACTCCCCCAATACCCTGGGCAGCGTGTTTCAATTCCTGACCACCCTTTTAATGAAGAAATTTTTCCTAATATCCAATCTAGACCTCTCCTGGCATACCTTGAGGCCATTTCCTCTTGTCCTATCACTTGTTAACTAGGAAGAAAGGACTGACCTCCACTTGGCTACAACCTCCTTTCAGGCTGTTGTAGAGAGCGATAACATCCCTACTTAGAGTCCTTTTCTCCAGACTAAAAAACCCCAGGGCCCTCAGCTGCTCCTCACAGGACTTGTGCTCCAGACCCTTCAGCAGTTCTGGTGCCCTTCTCTGGATTCACTCCAGCATCTCAGTGTCCTTCCTGAATTGAGGGGCCCAGAACTGGACACAGCACTCGAGGTGTGGCCTCACCAGTGCCCAGTACAGAGGAACAATCACTGCCCTGATCCTGCTGGCCACACTATTGCTGATACAGGCCAGGATGCCATTGGCCTTCTTGGCCACCTGGGCGGAAACTGGCTCATGTTCAGACACTGTTGACCAGCACACCTAGGTCCTTTTGTGCTGGGCCACTTTCCAGCCACACTTCCTCCAGCCTGCAGCACTGCCTGGGGTTGTTGTGACACAAGTACAGGACCGGCACTTTATCTCATTGAACCTCATTTGAACCTCATACAGCTGGCTTTGGCCTCAGCCCATTGATCCCTCAATGGCATCACTATGTAAGACAGTTATCTATATTTTCTCTACAGTTCAAAGGACAGAGAGATAGGGGATTGCTCCAGGAGCAGTTTATCCCTTTTGAAGACAGGTGCCCTAGAAATGGTGAGACTGACTGCTAGCATACATTTGCACTGATGTTGCTTTGGGTGATCGTGGAACTGAAATACAAGCATCAGGAGATCAGTGGAGTGACAAAGTGCTAGAAGACTTAGCTCTGCATGGGAAACGTGGATGTAGCCTAGACTTTTGGCAGATGAAGTTCACCAAGCACCACATTACTGAAAGTGGTCAGAAGTCTAAACATGCCTCCTGACTACCTGCCTCATACCTGGATATCTTGGAAAATGTGGTATTGAGATGCAAATCAAAGAGCCCACGAAATCACTTTTAAAAACTCCTGTGAGCTCTAAATAGACTCCATCCTCAAGGGAAACATTTTTACCAGGGGTAAAAAAATGGTTTTTTTATATAAGAATTTTTCCTAGTTTTTTCATAGTTCCATAGTCTCAGACGGTTAATTAATGAAAAAAAAAATTAAATGTCTCTATTACTTTTTCTCTCCTTTCTTCCAGGAGGCACAAGTACAGTTTAAAGTCTGGAGAAATAAAAAAAAACCCCATTAACTAAAATTTGTCTCACACTGGCTTAACTATTAGCTGCTTGTTGTGAGTGAAGTGCTTTTGTTTTCCTACCTTTTGTGAGCTATTTGGTCTACCTGAACTACTCAAGCAGCGATTAAAATACCGGGTGCTGCAGCAATGACCTCCTTACTGAAGGTCCATCCTGAAATCCCTTCCTCATTTCCATTCCAAGGAAGTCTGAGTCAGTTGACCTTCAGGGCACATTGTAAAGCTTAGTAAGTAGAGGAACTTCAGATAGACTCTGGAGAAGGCAGTTTTGCAGTGATAGGTTATGCCAGTTTGAGATGGCCCAAGGCACTTGCAGGAAAGAATTGCAGACTGAATTGCCAGCCCTGGGGGCTGCGGAGGGCATGCGGCCGGGGAAACGACACTGCCTGTCTCTATCAGCACAGACCCTATGCAGTCATGGCTGGACACAGTTACCGTCTGTTCTGTGCACAGAAAGGCCGGCAAATATGACTCTGAAGGGATTTCTGTATAAGCCCTGGGATTCTGTTGATCGTTTTGCGTATTGCATTGCTCCTAAGGCAAAGACTCCGGTTTTCCCACTTGCACTTGACCCTCATTTGCCATGTTGAATCAACATTTATACTTACAGAGGAAATTTTCTATCTTATCTACCTTCCAGTTAATCAGCATCTTGTCCTTTTCTGGCTTTGCTCTGTCTGGCTTTTTACATATGACTACTAAGACTACTCCCTTCTTAGGTATTCATCTTTACTGAGGCTGTTGAAGAGAGGTTGAAATGCACAGCAGTGTCTCAGCTGTTTATCATTCAATCTCCCTATTTAGGCAACCGGTTACTTATTTCACCCAGAAGCATCTGCAGAAGTTTAGAAATTACTCACCAGAGAAACACTCACCCATCGAATTTCTCAGTAGTTCAGTGCCTTAAAGAACCCTGGTATGACAGAAATTTGCTGTTCAGAAGGAATCCCCAGGAGACACCAAACTTGTGAACCTGCTTTCTAATGCTTGTGTTCACCTGGTATTTGCTAGGACCCAAGAACCAGTTTAAGCTTCTCCTCAGTTTTATAATATATCCATGTAAATTCTTTGATATTTAGTACAGGTAAGTTCACTATACAACTCCTCCCCTAGCAGCAGTGGTGATATGCCCTTTTTCTTCAACCTGAACTACTTATGCAACTTTATATTTGAACTATATACATATATAAAAGTTATAATGCAAGTTGTAGATTCTTACTGTACTTGAGTCCTGTAGCCATTCATCAAATTTGTCTGAAATTGAGTCAGTGGAGCCAGCAGTTAGAAAGGCGGACACGCACAGAGTATGACTCCACAAATGACATTTGTTAGGAAATCCATCTGAGAATGGATTAACAGCAATGTCTGGCATGATACCAAATGCCTCCTCTCTAGTGCTGTCTCTTTCTTCCTCCACTGGGATGAACACATACTCTGGACTGGAAAATCTTTACCCCTCTTCCATAAATCTGCATGTTGTACTGAGGCCATCTTTGGTGGGAGCTCCAAATCCTATAGCGTCTCAGTTTGATTCAGTGGGGTGCTTTTTAAGAACCGCAGTCTTGTCCACGTCTGTTTTTCCTAGGGTTTAATGTTCACACCCATTATACAGAAGTAACAAGCACTGATAATACCGTTCTGATACCACATGAAAGAAAATACTTTTATAGGGTTCCTTTTAGTGTGGGCACTGTTCTAGTTTCATCATATGATAAACCACACTCATAAAAAGGTAAACAAAATTACTCTCAGATTTTTTTCTTACAGAAAACATAAAAAGTCACTGAATGGCTTTTTTTTTTACACTTCTGCTGATGTTTGTGCAGCAAGCTAACAATGGGTGAACTCTTTAACCCAAATACTGAAAGTCTTTATGGGACTCTCATGTTTAGAAGCTGCCACTAATCCTCCTTCCAGGTTTTGCATCACGAGAGATCAGGAGGTAAATGGTAGCCTGTCATGTGTACCAGCAAAGGAAGAGGCTGTTCTCATCCTTCCCAAGACTGCGCTGTTGAGCCTCTTTCCTCATATTGTCTTCAGTGTGCCAAGAATGGAGATTCATTCAGCTGAGAAGTAATCTTTTTCCCCACCCTAGTTAGTCTTTAATTGGTTGAGCTCCTTGATCCCTGTACCGGAGTGCACGCAGGAGGGGAGACCCAGAGACTACAGGCAAAGGGTGTGGGTGAGGTCCCAGGTAAGGCTGCAAAGACAATAGGCAATCAAGAACTATTAATGCACTGAGCACCTGAGAGTAGCATTTACATTTTTGTTTAAATCACAAGTTTAGCCACTGCTGTTTTTCTTGTGCAGTATCATCTACAGTTAATTATAGCATATGTAATTCCGCCTCCTTCATCCTCAGTAGGAAGATATGGAAGTCACAGTCATTGGTGGGGGCATGGAGTCAGGTCTCCATCACCCCATCACTGCCAGAGGGCCAGGTGGACATGTGTTGTGAGACCCTTCACTAAAGTGACATGACATTAGGGGTCTGATTTGGAAAAGCCTGCCAGGAAGAATGACCTTCTGCCACGAGCACAAAGGTGACCACCTGGAGGTTGTGAATGAATAGCATGATATTTTTTCTCTTTCAAAGAAACAGGTGTAGCAATGATTGTCAGGACAAGAGCTGACAAGCATCTGAAAAGTCTCTGCATGCATTAAACAGGAGACAACACAACACTTTTACTCATGGTGTGGTGAGCAAAGTATCACTCCTGTCACTGGATTCAGATATTCCCCCTGTAAGGCACTGAAACTTGCTGGAGTGGCATACTCAGGCAAAGTGACCTTTTTTATACATTATTTTTTACTGCATAGCTTGCACTTTGTTGACTTAGCTGGGCACCTGCTGTAAACTGCAAATATGTTCCTGTCATCCTGGCTGAAAACAAAAACATTGAATAGTGTAGTTCTTTGGTGGACTGGTGCTAGCAAAGAGCAAAAGTACCTGTGCAAAATGCTGAGGTAAATCTTCCTGTCCTATAACCTTTCCCAGCTTTGACTGTGGGCTGTGAGCAATTTCTAGTCATCTGTATGTGGCTACTGTTGGTTTTTCTTTTAAACAGCAATTGTTCCCAAACACACAGAACAGGCATTACCCAATCCCTTAGCATTTTGCCCTGTGTGGTACCAAATTCACGTGCTTTTAGAGTAGCCAGAGTGACTGTGCATAGGCTCATTTATACCCTGTGCTCCACTTTTTGTGTTTGTGACATTCTCTAAAACCATTAACCATCATTTAAAAGTGTTGCCACAGTGTTTTCAGTGCAATTGTACACTCTGTGTCAGCCTCTGCAGCTACAGCTGGTTGTCTTTACAGTAAATTCTTTGTCTTTTTACCCCTAAGTAATGCAATAAAATAGCTTTCTTGCTCTCAGTTAAATATTCATCTCCTCTGGTAGATGTGTAAGTAAGGCTGAAATACCTTTTGCCTACATAGTTAGCCTGAGGTAGAAGCCCCCAATACAACATAATTATATCTTTGGGTTTGGACTGGAGTAATTTCTGGAGGAAAAATAATGACCTTTGTTCCTGAAACTGATGTCTTCTATCTTTCATTAAAGTAAGTGCTGGGAATATATTTAACCTGAAGGAAAAAAACCCTGCTTTATCAGAATAATTGTAAGAAGTCCCTTGCAAACAGAGAGCACAGTTCTCTGCTGCTGGTACTTTTTGTATTCAGAAACCAGAATTTGAGGCTGGCTTTGTATTTATAGGGGAGAAAGTCTATACTCCAAACAGGTTCATAATAGCACAATGCCGCTGACATACTTCAGTGCTCAGGATATCTCCAAATTTCCACCGTAGCTGTCTTATAGAGGACATGTACAATCAGCTTCAGGATTCAAGTGCCACAGAAAATCAATTCAAAATACTGAAAATTTAAGGACTTACTAAAAAAGTATGACGAATTAAACAGATCTGAATTTCTCAATGAAATGGAGACATTAAATCCATTTTGATAACATTCTTCAGTGCTCTTATAAATGTGTAGCTAGTGTTTTTAAAAAATTGATCCCACTTTTCAGAACAAAGGCGTTGGCATTTTGGATCTTGGGTGAAACCACACATGCAATTCACCTCTTGGTTCAGGGAAGGCACCTCCATTGCAGAAAGCATCTCTTAGTAAGCCATGTACTTTCTTAAAACCAGAAGATGTTCTTTACTGGATACTGTCCCAGATCAGATCCCTGCTTCATAAATAGAGTTTTAATTTAGTATGTTTTAAGTTCAAATTGGCTAAAGGTGTCTGACTTACTTTAATACTGATTAATGTTCAAAATTCAACTCTGTATTGGGATTTTATTATTGTCAAAAACATTCACACTCTCATTTGGGTTCTATAAGGTATTTTCTGTGATTCCAAAA
This sequence comes from Callaeas wilsoni, assembly GCA_013398955.1. Lineage (NCBI taxonomy): Eukaryota > Metazoa > Chordata > Aves > Passeriformes > Callaeidae > Callaeas > Callaeas wilsoni. The sequence goes on from VWPU01012584.1 coordinate 44,385, forward strand.
GTCCCAACAATGGATCAGAGCACTGCCTTGTGATGCACAGCAAAACCTCATAATAAAAGGATTGATTTCTGCCCATACCAGCTTACATTCTATGCAAAAAATACTACCTGGTTAACCAAATTGATGAGAAAATTTAATGAGTTCTTGCTCATTGATTGCTCTTGCTCAGAACAGCAGCAAGTGAGACAATATGAAATTTTGACAGAGAAAGCTCAACTGGACTATGCCTAGAAATGGTCTCTCCAAAATTTAGCACATTTGGGTCAGTATCATCTTGAGATGGTTTTGTAGACAGCACTGCACTGGGGGCATTTGTCTTAAGAAGGAAATCACGCAATTTCCAAAGAAGAAGGACGTTAAAAATAAACAGATGAAAGGGTTCATTTTTAATTTCAGTGTAAGGTTATGCAATCCCAGACTAATTAGTTTTCCTGCTACAATCTTGAGTTCATCAGTTGAAACAAACAGGGATGAATAAGATGAACTGCCTTTCTGAGCCAGAAAGATGCTGCAGTTAGGGAAAAAGGCAAATGAGATCCTATATGTGTCAGGTGAAGCATTTCAACTGGCAATAGGAAAGTATTTGTGCCCTTGAGCAAGGCACCAGCAAGACTTCATCTGAAACACAGCACACCCATAGCGGCCATCCATGCAAGATTCATGTGTTCTGGCTGGAACTGCTTCAGAAAACTGTTATGGGGGTAGTGGGGAGAAAGAAAAGCCTATCTCAAAGAAGATAAATTAAAATATTTTGTTTGTCATCTTATCAAAGCACAGCCTGAAGGGATATGTAAGTGCTATTTACTGTGGAATAAATATCAGGCAGCGATAAGAACTATTTAAAGAAAGGATAGTATTAGGCCAAAGATAAATTTAGACTGCAAATAGGAAAAATTCAAACCATAAAAACAATGAGCTTCTGGAACAGCTTTTCATGGGAAATAAGACCAGAAAAATACAGATAAACTTCAAGATGCTGTTGTTCAGTTTATGCAAGTTTGGCAGAATTGTCTATTCAGTTATCCAGTGCTAAATTCCTCTGTTCCTAAAATTTTAGAGACTTACTATGACAATAGCTTAATTAACCCTTTAACCATTAAGATCCAGAGGTTGCATCTAACATCAGCCACAAGTAAAATCCCTGGCAATGTCAACATTGTGTTATTGTCTATTTGTTGACTTCAAACTGGAGCCTTTTTGTGTATTAATCTCTCAGGTTTGAAGCAACCTGTTTAACCCCAAGAATTAAGGTTAGAACCTAAATGAAGAATTAAAATTAATTGAGAAGAAAGATACTTAGTTTCAAAGCAAAATGTCATTTTTTCACATTCAGAATCTGAGTTCCACATCAGAAATGTTCCCTTTACAGCAAATACACCAACACGTGCTTTCCCTCTGTTAGAAGTACATAAGAATGAATTCTTCTGCATAGACACTGATATGTCCTGGAGCCTGAGAAGAACTGGAGCTGTATCTCTTTTTCTCTTTGTTCTCTCCATTTTCCTTTCCTTCCTTATCTTTCTTGGCACTCTGAGACGTGAGACATAAATATGCAATGGCTGCATGGACCCCACGTGGGTGGAAGCAGGATGGCAGTGGCAGGCTGAGGGGACAATCCCAGTCCTCTCCCCTTGCACCCTGGCTCTGAGAGAGCCAAGAGAACAGCTCCAGGAGCTGCAGCTCCTCACCTCTTGCAGCTCTCATTTTCTTACCCTGTATAATCCATCACTGGCCAAGAAATGCATGGCCAGCTGTCTGAATAACTTTTCTCACTTTGAAAACTATTCATAAGCTATTTTTTTCATAAGGACTTTAAAAATGTTCAGTACTCACAATGCTTTTCTTTTATTATTAATCTGTCTGCGGGAGCCAACTTCTGTACATTTCTGCATGTGCTTTAATTCTCTCACAAACTAGGAGAGCTCTACGGAAATCTTGGCCCGAAATTTAAAATGCAGGCTTGTCGGTAGTGTGGAACCTCTGTTAGCAGGAAGACCATGTTTGTATCATACTGTCTTTACAGTAAACTCTCTAAAGGGAGGGCAGAGGACAGCCCAAGCAAAAACAATGCTAAAAACCATTGAACAGGTTAAATGGAAGAACAAAAATAGCACTAGTGGATTCTTTATTAAATCTCCACCAGGCTTGAGGAAAAGCCAGAAAAGCTGAAAGCTGAAGAAAGATATCAGGCAGGAGGTTCAAAAAGCATTAATTATTGACTGCCATGTTCCCTGGCAGACGCCAAGCATGGACCACTCACCATCTCTTGACTATGCACACTCAGACTACACTTAAATGGGGCAAATCACAGCAAATCACAGCCCTGCTATCTGCCATTGCCAAGTGTCTTGGGGTGATTCTATGACAATACTGTGTTCCTTATCGCCTGCTCGATCTCTAGTGTACCTTTAAATAGCAAGGGGGGGAGAGAGAAGATGAGAGACCTCTTCAAAGCGGCTAGCTTGATCTTGCAACTAGAATGTTTGCATTATTTCCTCTCCCGATCTGACAACATTTGTTAGTTAGAAGAGTTTTGCTCTCTAGCTTCTTCGGCTTTCAGCGGAGTAGGGACTGTGATCTGCCTCAGCGGCTTCTGTTCCTTTTTGGCCTGCTTTCAGCTTGCTTTTCATCCAAGACCAGCTATCATCTCTGGGACCTGTTCGGCAGGACCCTCCAAGGGGGATCGTTGGACCCTGCCTGGCCCGGCCCGGCCCAGCGTAGGACTGCAGGTTTTACCCACAGAAAGAACTCTAAAATCCATAGTCCTCTTTTAGGGGATGAGGGAGGGGGTTTCAATATCTTTTTTTTTGCCTCATGACAGCAGGGGACTGTGTTTGTTAAATAAATTGTTTTTTCACTTTCATCTGAGAAATTATTTTCCTGAACCAGTGGGGGAAGGGCTGCCGGGGCCTGCTTGCCTGGCAGGCAGGAGAGAGAGAGAGAGAGAGAGAAGTCCCTTTCGGGTTGTTTCCTCCTGGATTTGTGTCCAAACCAACACACCAAGGTAAAATTTCTCCCTGGTACCATCCACAGAAGTGACACTAACAGTCCTTTGGCCACCAAGACCATTGGTGACCACCTGGAGGCTCCTTTAGTCTTGACAGCCTTCCTCAGAGATCCAGCCATAGGTGCCCGGTGAGCCAAACTCAGGTGAGGCGCTCAACCCTGTCACTGCAGCCCCATGGCTCCCTGGACACTGCTGACTCCTCAGCTGCTGTGGACGTCCCCACCTGGGGCTCTGGCACTCCTTACTGGAGGCTGGTTATCAGCCAAGCTGTCGTCCCAGGGGACTTCAACATCACGAACGTCTAGGAGCTCTTCCTACCTACTATTTTACCACTCCCTTGAAATTTCATTCCCATGCCAGTGCAACTCTCAGGGCACAATGAAGCGCCTGCTTAAGAAGGGAAGACACCCTGAAGATATCCACAGCACTGCAATGTGAAAAATAGGTGTAAGCTGCACAGAGTCAGGGTCTAACTGGCCAAAGGGACCTTCAAAGCTGTGGGAAGACATGAAATGAATGAGGCAAACTGAAGGACCCTAAGTATTTCAGGCCTTTCTTTTCTTTAAGAGTGTTGCTGACTGCTTGGCAGGTTTCACAGAGTTCTCACATAGCTATATTTAGGACTGGAGAGAAGCCAACTCTGCATTGTTCAAGTTCACATTTCATCTGACTTGATGGAAATTCATACTTTATGAACAAGGTGGTTCTATCAACTGAACCTTGTCATGGGACTTTGGCAAAAAAGGCCATAAAGCAAAGGAGAGTTCAGAAACAAGAAACCACTTACAACGAACAAACATTTATCAAGCAGATTCAAGTTTCTTTTTAAGAGTCTTGGATTTGAAATTTTCTATTTTTATGGACAAATGGTAAATCTCAATTTGCTATGTGTTACTACTGCTGCTTCTCACTGGGGAAGACAGGACGCAAGGATGCTCATCAATAAAAAATAATGTCTAAAAAAATAAAATAACTGTATTCAAATTTTTTTTAAGTCTCTGAAAAGGATCTGTAGGAACTGTTAACAAAGGGACTTTCTCACAAAGCATATGCCTTCAAGCACACACACGGCTCTGAGCAGTTTGGTTTGATTTTACATTGGTTTATGCAGCACCTGAAGCAGGGGAGGAGAGAGCAGACTGTGGTCAGGAGAGCAAGAAGATGTATTTTATTCCAAGCAGGAACAATGATAGCTCCTCATACATGCAACTTCCTCCATGCCCTGAACCACCAGCTGCAATCAAGCAACAAGGAGGGAAGATGGGATTTCTCAGGAACTTTTCCCCCCTCTCAAGCATCTTAGCCAAACGATCTGAGAAATGAGGCCCACGTGTAACATGAAACCCCAGAAATTTCCAATATTTGGATTTGGGTTCATTTCAAACGATTATTCTCATACTGGTTCACTAATTTATTATTGTTTTGCACATTTATTCCAAGCTGCATGAGGCCTTTTATGGAGGTATCGGATATGTTCTCCCAAGCCCCTATTAACACTAATGGGCATTATGCAGGTGCTTTAGCACTGCCTTCACCTTACAGGGTTTTTGTTACCTTAACTATTGGAAAGTGCATTGCTGTGTACACTGGGTGCCAATTGTGTTTGCAAGAGGTAGGAAATTACCAAGTACAGAATTAGCCCCCATCTGAGCTGCATGTATGAGTTATTTGGAAAATATTTGTTTAGTTGCCTTGGAAATAAATAGCTCAAACTTCAGAACGGATTTTTAAGAGAATTCGATAACATGCTCCTAGATGTCTCCTGTGGAAGCCTAGTAAGAGCAAAATGGTTTTCCCCTGATCTGCTGTCTGATATGATTTGAAGTGAATGTGTAAAACTTCCCAGCACATCATTTTGTGGAGAATATTTTTACTAAAGCTCATTAGATTTTTAAATATATTTCCTTGCTCTAATTTTCCTGTAGCAAGCTGAACTATGAGTCAGTCCAAATGAGATTTAAAATAGGTCTCAATTTTCTATGCATGTAACTGCTCTTAATTGCACAGAACAAGTTTAGACTGGCTCTGTCCAATTAAGACAAAAGGAGAAAAGGATAATTAAAAATAAATCATAACAATCAAAAGTTGCATTTGCAATTTTGCTTTAGATGCTCCCTCCTCCCACATTTTTGAAGTAATGCTTAAAAGAAATGGCACAATATCTTAAAGATGCATTGTCCTAGATCTGGCAAAGCGAATGTACCCATCTTTTTCAGGCTAAAGGTACCTATTTCCCTGTTCAGATCAAACTTAATTGTGTATAGAATTTAAATAGTTCTTAATTATAACTTTGTTCTTGATTTTTTTTTCTTATGACCTTGCATTTGCTTTTGTTATTTAAATATGTTTTACAGAGACTGTCTTCAGGAACAACTCACAGATACCTGCTTGGTATTTTTAAGTTGGAGGGGGGAGGAAGGAGCAATTTCTGAAATACTTACAGTTTGCTTTCAAAAGGCAATGTTTTGCATTATTATTTCTTCAGGAGAATTATTCCTGTGATCTCACCACTGTAATAAGTCTTTTTGAATAATGTATATTTATATGTGTGAACACTGTGTCCAAACCACGCATAGAACAAAAGCTATTGACCAATGTGCAAGGTACTGAGCTGATTTTAGAAGAGCAATTTACCATTCAGAACCATTCTGTCCAAGTGAGATTTGTTGCAAAATATTCATCAGGTTGAAGTACCACAGTACAGACTTAGGAATGAATTTTACAGGGGGAAACCACTTGTTCTTCATTATCAATGTGTTACTGATATTGAGAGAGCCAGAATAAATCAGTTTGAATTCTCTCTGACTACAATATTTGGTATACTTGAGAGACATGAAGGCAAGTAGCATCAAATATATGGAGTTAAGAACTCTTCCATTTTGCCTTCCAGGGGAAGGCTCCATCTCACCTGAGAATAATCACCAGGAAATCACACATCTTTTGTAATTTCATCTGCTTTTCTATCTGAAAGATGAGAGATGCCTCATTCTGGAGTCAGTATCTAAAATAAGTAAGTAACTGATAAATCAACAGATCACCGAGGTTAGATAAATCCCACTTTTTGACTTCATAAAATAGTAAATGCTTCAAGTGTGATTTCTGCAAACAAATGCCAGGATGCCTGAAATTAGTCAATTTATCTTTTGCACTTCCTTCCAGCTTCTGTTAAAACTTTGAAGGCAGGGAAGATCCATCAGATAATGCAGTCCTGATATTTAATCATCCGTAGGTTAAAAAGGGATCTATAAGATCTCTATTTACAGCATTTGTTTTCTTATAACTATCATTCTAGGTCCAAAAAAAGTTTGCTGCTTATCTCAGTCCACTTCCTATAGCCATACTAATGCAATAAATATTTGGGAAGAAAACAAAATTTATTTTAAAGACTAATATTTGCAGTACAGAAGTGAGCATCTTGTATCAGTCCTGTGGAAAACCATGGGAAAATAAGATGTTCTCACTTTCCTGAGAAAGCACAACTTACATGAGGTCTGTATTTTTGTCTATTTATTCCTGTGGGATGCATTTTCTGTTATTTTGCTTATTGTTTTGCTTTATTCTTGCTGTTCTCAGAGAAGGGCACAGCTCTATCCCTTCCCTGGGCAGCATTATCCAATGCTGAAGATAACAGCATCACCGCTGTGACAGTCCCAAGCTCTGTTGGCCCAGGCTTGCTCCTGAGCTCGGGTCTACCATGTGGTGGGGTGTTACACTATGATACCAGCTGAGCCATTGAGCCAGAATAAACAGAATGCATTTTAACATAAAGGGATATAGTACAAGAAATATATTCTCAAGTCTTGGAACTGTAACCATGTGTTACCATATTGTCTTCCTTCTGCTCCTTCTGTTTCTTATTTTCACACATTGCTCCATTCTTTTGCAAATCTTTCCTCGCAGAATGTTAAGAAACTGAGATCTACCTTAGCTAAAAGCTGTTCTGCTTTACATCATATTCATGTTGTTGGACTGGCTGCTACCTTTCATCTTTCACTTTTCTCATGGCTCTCGACATTTTAAATCTATCACAGCTTAGCTTCATTTACTGTTCCTTATACCTTCTTTTTGCCTGCTGTGACAGTTTCCTAATTATTTCTTTGTGCTTGACCATATATTCTGACTTAGACTGGCATTGCAATTGATAGAGCTATCATATATCTCTGCAATTTTGAGACAGAAAAAGATCAGGCTAGATTCCATTTCCTTGCCAATATATTATTTCCTTGGCTTTGTTTCTTACAGTGTTTTCCACACTTCATTTTAGACAGGTTCAGTGAGTGGTTCTCAAAGTATAGTCCACAAATAACTGTTTGACAGCAATGCCATGGTGTGTGGTCAATGAGCCATGTTGCCTTTAACAGTGTTTTCAGTTAATATTTTGATGGCATACGTGCACAGAGGTAGTTGGGAAATTCAGAGATGACCAGTCTGGAGCACAGAACTTTGCTGAACTGCCAGCTTAAGTAATACAAGCCCATAGTTTCCCACTGACTGATTTCAGCCTAGCATATTCTGCTGATGAAGTATATACTGATGAGGGTGGCATTTTAAAATTAGAGCAGAGAACACCTCCTCTGCCACTACAAATCTGCACAGTGGAAGTTCATTTTGCATCTGGGAGACATAAGGAGAGATTCCTGGCGGTGTGATCACATCAGCTCATTCAAAAGCCACTATATACCTAATTCTTTGTGTTGAAGTCTGACCTGTGTTCCCAGAGAAACAAACATCCTATTACACGGACACGCACTTCTGTAAAATCCTACAATATTCAAAGAATTACCTTGTCTGTCCAGAGACATTATAATTTTTTGGCTAAGGAGTAGTTGTTCCTTCCCATCTCCTTTTCATTCTTTAGGGCAGCAGAGTAGGAATGAAGTTGCAGGTGATGGGATGGGGTAGCTGCCGCCTGGTTGTTCCCCAGTCAGCCCCACAAGGACATGCAGCTCCCAGGCAGGCTCTTGTTGTGGGACAAAGCGCAGCCCCAGGCTGGAGTAGACCATCAGGGTATCCTCACTGGCTCTGCAGTCTCCAAACCCTTCCAAAAGCAAGGAAGAAATACACAATTCCATGAAACTGTAAAACATAGATATGCCTTTTGTCAAGCTGTTGGGAATGAAAAATAGCTTAAGAATAAGAGCCCAGAAACTGTTATTTTTTTCCTACCAGAAATCTCCCAAGAGCATCTTTGCTGGCTTAATTTATCTAAGGGAAAGCTTAAATGGCTTCTGCTTACCTTCTCCCCATCTCCCCTTTTTTCATAAAAGAAAAGTCTGCTTATAAAAAGAAGAAAAAAGGTCAGCACCAGGCAACTCAGAATATGATTTCATGTGGAAAACCTTATCAATATCCCACCAGAAACTGTTGTGAAATTTCTGTGAGTGTTCAGGAAGGGTATAGGGTGAGGCTGCATTTGGTTTCAATGTAATTCATACTTCAAAGAAAAATTGTTCACTAAATGTTCTTTACAAAATCACTGTGAAATTAAAAAAAATGGGAGAGGGGAATTCTAAATATTTTTTTCTTTCTCTTCATATCTATTGTTGATATTGATTTTTTCCCATGGTCATAAATTATATGCTGTATTTCTAAGCTGTGTTCGTTCTTGTCTTGACTTATGTTAATCAATGTTTCTGTTACCACACATCTTGAATATTGCATTTCTCTGGTGGCTGGCTTATCATCATCTATAATTATTCCAACTTCCAATTAGGTCTGAACTCTTCTGCAGCATTATTTACTTGCTTTTAGCAATGAGACAACATGCTATATCCTTTTTTTTTTTTTGGTAGGTTAGTGCTCAAAACAAATTTCATTTAAAATTCTCCTGTTGATAGTAGAGTCATTGTCCAGGCCATTGTACCTGAGGCTTTCTTGACCTTTTATTCTCCATGATATCTTTTATATCTATATCAATTATACAGTTGTCTCTACACTTAATTCAAAGTTATCTAATACTTGAAATAACCCCTGTGCATACAATCAGTGCCCTATTCGACACAACAGCCCCACAAACAATGTCACATAACTGCATAGCCCATCAAATCATGGGTTTAGAAACCTTCCAGGAGATTTCTTTTGTGATTGTTTTTTTGAGTCATATTGCCTGAAATCCTGATTACCCAGGAGTATACTTGCACTTTCTAACATCCCAATACCAAATATGGAAGTAATGTAGAAAAATCTAACAGAATAGAAGCTAGAGAGAGACACAAATGGTTGAAAATGATTAAACAAGCCCTGTTGGTGGCCTGCGGATGTTTATGATTAATGTAGATTTAATCATCAGCATGTAATAAAAATTCATCTCTTCTAATTGGCTTTTTTTATTGATGCTTCTGTTGCTAAGAAAAAAACGTATTTCTTTGTATTAGAGTTCAGAATTCTGCAACTACAGTACAGTTAGGATGTGTACAAGGTAACACATGCACTCACCATCTATTTTAAAATGCTGCTCTGACAAAAACAGTCATCATTTTATGGTCAAGAGATCTAAGGAAACGAAAGAACCTGCAACACCTTTTTTGTCTCTCTAATTATTTTGTACTGCATTGATTTTAAATGAATCTGAATACAGGCTACAAATCCTGGCTTTGGGGACTGTTGAGGAAATGAAAGCCTTCACTGATCTGAATGAGAACAAACTTGATAAAGGCATGAGGCAGGCTGATAAAAGACAACAGCACTCAGAAAGAAGCAAGCCTTTTAAGAAATGTCAGATGATTATTTATTATTTCAACTGCAGTATCCTAAGCACTCCAGTCATGGTGCCATCTCACCAGGTATTGTAAAAGTAATTAACAGAGAAGAAAACCCTTACTGAGAATTCAAAAATAACATTATAGTTTCTGAGTGCTTTATTCCTACTTTCTGGGTTTGGGGGTTTTTTTGTTTTCTTGTCATAGAAAAGCTTCAAAGATTTGAAGTTTCAGACTTACTCTCTTCTGCATAAGCTCTGTGCTCTTTTCTCTGCAAATGTCTGTGAGCTGCTTTCGTGACTCCATAACATATCATGTGTTTCCTTCTACTCTAAAAGATAATTTGCAAAAATAATAAAAAGTAAGAAATGAACAATCAATGTATAACAACTCTAATCGGCAAACATTATATAATGTGCCACAATCAGTGCAGCATATCATTGATGCACAAATCAATGTGTACATCTCCTTTCAATTACCAATTGATTCTGTATGGCTTTCCCCTCTAACAGAGCTTATTTGTTAATAAAATGAAACATGAGCAAGTGTTCAAAAACCTCTCTGTGGGTAGTGAGTAATAAAAGATCTCAGGATGGTTAGAGAAAATGATGCAGGCTTGGGGGCCTCTGTTTTCCTACTGCATGAGCATGTTCTTAAGGGCAGAAACAAGAGCAAATTGTTTTCAAGCAAAGATGTCTACTAAAGGGCAGGACTTGAAAGCAGGTATTCAGCATTATCAGCTTCACCAGCATCTGATGATTTTTGGCAGATGTACATTTTTATAAGTGTTATTGGCATTTTATCTTCCTCCTCGGTACCCAGCATCAGCTGCCTGTGGGGGTCTGAGCACTCCTAACACTCACCTCTCCAGCGAAGCCAACACCAGCGTGGCTTCTTGTGCCCGGCTGCTTCACAGCCACCCTGACCCTCTGCCCCGCAGCTCCCCCGCCCAGCCATGCCCCCAGCAGCGGGGTGGCATGAGCAGGAGGGTCACGGGCTCAGCGGGGCCCCCTGCCCCGGCCCCCCCCCGCCCAGCCGAGTCCCCAGCAGTGAGGTGGCGTGAGCAGGAGGGCCAGGGTCTCAGAGTGACCCTCTGCCCAGCCCAGCCGTGTCCCCAGCGGTGAGGTGGCGTGAGCAGGAGGGCCAGGGTCTCAGAGTGACCCCCTGCCCTGCAGCCCCCCGGCCCAGCCGTGTCCCCGGCAGTGAGGTGGCGTGAGCAGGAGGGTCAGGGTCTCAGAGTGACGCAGCCTGCGCAGAACACCCGGGACGGGTGGTTCGCAGTAATTGCTCTGACATAGACTGATCACTACAGTAACAGCAGTCGCTCATAGTTAAGGAGTAGCTTTGGCATATGGTATGCATTTGGGGAAGGGGGGGTACGAACGCTTTTTTAATTTTACAGATTGCTTTACGTTTCAAAATGCTGGCGTTTTCTTTTCCTTGGCTTTATTTAGAAAATATCAACAACAGGCATCTGAAGGGAAAAATTAACAAATATTGTTACAGCTAAATGAATTCAAAGCAACATATATCACAGCTGTTAGGATACGCCATACAATCGCAAATTAGTCATCGTCGTTATTGCAGGAAATGCAACATTTCACCTCATAAACTTTCAGCTAAATTCTCCCTATTGGTAAAATACAATTGGAGCCAAATTTCCAATTGAACCTGGAACTACTTTTAAATACTAAGGCCTGTGAGTTTGTACAGCCTAATTCAGGGGCTTTATTTCTACTCAAATGCTACTTACACTGTGTTTGTGTTTTTACATGCCTAGTCCTTACAAAAGCTTCTGCTCCAGGTGGTGGTAGATGGGCACCTGTTGGTACAGGAAAACACAACCATCCAACCATCTAAACTCCTTTTTTCTTTTTTTTTTTTTTAATTTTTTTTTGTTTTGAGGTCCACCATGTCTAGATACACAGGATGAGATCTCACCCAAATTAGTCCTTCACATGAACTATTAACAAAAAAAAAAAAAAGGCTTGATTAATAGCCATCATTTCCTTCAGAAATTATGTTGAAGATAGTGAGTTATCTGTCTAACTCTACTGCTTTATTTTTTAAATCTCTTTTGGTTAGCAAGAGGAACACCAACAGGCCTCTTTCTTTCTCTTTTTTAATACCTAGAGATTAACTGTTCTGTGCTGAGTACAGATATGACCCTCTTCTATCTCTATTCAGATCAAAATATGCATAGACCTGAAACAGGAAGGTAAAGAGGCTTTTATTTTTGTGGTTTATATAGCACTGTATGAAATAATATATTCTAAGGCCAATTTTTGCTCACCCCTTATCATGTAATAGTAAATGAATATTCTGGAGGTCCTTTTATTGAAGCTTCCTTTGAAATGTAACGTAAGTGAGATAACTCAGAAACACTTTCACCTTCCAATAAAAGGATATTTTCTAAACATAAAAATGTTCAAAAATCTAATTTCACATAAGACAAGATAAAATATAAAGGAATAAAAATAGAGTAATAATGTCACAGTCTGGGAGGAGGAAAATAAAGTAAAGGAAATGTATATCTGAAGGACACTGGGGTTTTTTTGTTTTCTTTTTGTTCTTCATGTGCCTGCTTTACTCTTCTCAATCTCTTTGGATAAAGTTTTAAACCATCATTTTGCAAGCACTCTGCAATTTATTCTTTGAGAAAGGTAGCATGTTAAAAGATTCATGAGGGGTTGCATGTTTTTGAGTCCATTTCCTGCCTGCTATTTTTTCATTCTCAAACAGTGTTGTGAAACAGTTAAAAGTAGAATTAAAGCAGTATCTATTGTAGATCATTAACTTTTATTAAATTAGACTTGAATTATTTGTGATATGAACTGTTTGATCTATACTATATCTGTCACGGATGAAGAAATCTAGATGGCTGAAACGTTATCACTGTTTTAAAAAAATCAGAACTCTCTCCAAAACGTAACAAGCCCTCATGCTGTTTGAGTGTTAAGACTTCTGTGCTAAATACCGAGACAAGTCTGTGTTGTTTCTCAGATCTGGGTTCTATGTTTGGATTGCTGAATTAGGTGCAAAATAATTGGCATGAAATAAAATGGAGTGTACATCTGAAAAGCCTCCTGCTCACATTTTATAAGATTAGTTAGTATATCTGGGAAAATACATGAAATTAGGAGGTTTTTCCATGTCTGGTAAACACCATTTCTTGGGGGAAAAAAAACTCCACCTTCTTCTGATTCATAAAATCAGCTATGTAATTGTACACCTGTGATAGGTCAAGTGCAGGCCAGAATATGCACTTAATAAAATTCAAATCATTACATCGAAGTTAATTATATACATTAGAAATTAGTCTAATTTTACTATGTAATTTCAAGATGTGGTGAAAGAAAATAATATCGTCAAAATCACTTATACAATGGTATAAAAGCTTGAGTAAGTCCATCTATCATTAAATATAATGTGGAATAAATATGATTACCCATGAGATATGCTCTGTGCATTTCATTAGTTTGAGATAAACAAATTCAATAAATGGCAAGACAAATTAAAATGCTTAAATTTCTTATTTTCGTTCTATAACGTCACCCTGGACAGATTTCACATCCACCCCCAAGGTGATGTTCAGGGCGAAGTCCTGTCCTCAGGGAAATCTCTGTCTCCCGTGGGGTTCCTCACCAGCGTCCTGCGCGCAGCCCCTAACGCGTGGCTCTGTCCCTCCAAAGCCGCTTCCGAGCACCGGGCGCTGCCGAGAGCGGCAGCCCGCACCCATCGCCCAGCCTGGCAAAGGCACAGCCTTACCCAGGGCATGCTAATCACGGAAAGGACAGCTCGGAAACCTCCGTGCCACCCGGAGCACGCGGGGAAACTGTAAAACCCTAATCTGAGCAAGCGGAAAATAACTCCAGTTTGCAGAGGAGCGGGGTCTGCAGCCCAAAATCTCCTTCCTGCAGCAGTCGCACCCCGACTCCGTCGTGCCGGCTGCGCACTCGGCTCCGCGTAGGGCCCAAAAGCTGTGACATGGCAATATTTAGACACTTGAAAGGGATCCGTGGGAGGTTAACAGTTGTAAAGCTGCAAATCTTTTCCTGTGAAAAAATCTTTTCGTGTGGGAAACTGGCTCTCCCACAGATTATCCCATACTTAGAAGAAAGGAATATTAAAGTATATTAATTGCAAAAGACTCTTTTGGGGGTGGGATGAAGTGTGCTCTAATTTACTGAAGGTTCAAGCTAAAAGTCACATTAGATTGTTGAAAGTTAATTCCCCTTTAGCTGGCTCACTAGATGTTTTTTTTTTTTGTTCCAGTTACCTATTTAATAACCCATCTATGCATATATCACCTCTATTATTAATAGCAAATGTGCATTTCAACATGTCAAGTTTTTCTAGCCCCACTTTTGCAAATTTTTTTTTTCCAATATAAAAAAGCAAAGGCATTTCCTAGGGCACATGCTGCCAGACACCCAGCATTTATCTTATCTTAGTTGATGACTTTCCTTTTATCCTGAAATGATTTGACAATGACTCTATGATTTCCTGTACAAATTACCCTTTGAAAGTGGCAGTGGCGCTTGGCAGCGATCTTCACTTAATTACTGAGTGGATTATTAGCATACGGCTTTTTTTCACCCCTTCATTTCTTTATATCTTCTAGATTGCGCTGACAGTTCCCTTTCATTGCGTGCTTTAACTCACTGAATACTAAACATTATGCAGATTGCAGCTGAGAAGTACCCTGTCTACTCCAGCCCTCTTCCCCCACTGTCTGCTCCACATCAGCCCTCCTTGAAGGAGAGTAATTTGTAGGTCAGAAATCAATAGTGTGTCTGGGAAGCGCATTTGTGGGTTCTCTGCTTTGAACTGAGCAGAAATTAATGTTTTAAATAAGTGCTCATCCTGTAAGGTAGCAAGCTGCATTCCTTCTTTTTGTTTAATGTCTCTCAAAATTGTCTTCCATAGTAGGTGCTTTTTAAAATTTATTTCTTATTTAATTCATCATGCTAACTGTCCATCAGGTAGCAGTGATTCTATAGCTAAAATTACAGTCATTTTTCCTCCCAACCAACAAGTCCGCAGAAGGTTGCTGCTAAGCTGAACTCCTTTGTCAGACATACATTGTTATTTATTATTTGTCAGTACAAGATAAATGTGAATGATAAATCACAAAGATTTCCCCTCTCTCCTTGCAAGGACTCTTCGGATGCACGGACACTAAGTAGCATACGTGTGCGTACATGTGCAGACACATCAGGATTTCTCCGGCCACCTCTGCTTCGTGCTGCTCATCTGCTGCCTGTAGAGTAGTCTACCCCATACTCCTTTGCTTGAAAAGGTCCAGACTGCCTTCCTTGGTCTTAGTCGTGTACCAATGAAGATAAATCACTTTTTCTGGTTCTTCTGGTACCTTGGCTGTGAAGGCAAGCGCAGCTGAAGCCACACAGGTCAGCATTCAGGTGATCTATTAAGACAAAACAGGCTTTATTTCACTTTTGTGAAAAGTCTTGGGATTTGGAAAAATTGGTCATCCTGAAATAAGATAAAAAGGTCTCAAATGGAAATTCAGTCTATTTCCTCTCAAATGGAAATTCAGTCTATTAAACATTTTAAATTCAATATAGTAGAATACTGATTTATCTGAAAGCTATGAGTCTTACAACTCTGTGCTCTCTAGGAACCTCAACAGATCAAGGTGGCAAAACCCCGGGGGAAGCCATGTAAGTAAGTAGCCAATAAAAACCCCAAATTAAGCAATCACATAGAACGTTTTATTTATAATTTTTCTTCACTCCCGGAAAGCTTTGTGAAAACAGGAATATACCTATCACCTATTTCCATTTCAGTAAATCTTTATTTTCAAAGGCAAAGACTGCTACTGAAAATGCTCTTTTAAGTCTGATCTTCTTCACACTCAGTGTCTTTAAAGCCGTGTACAGTCAGTAGGTAAGACTCTTGGAGTTAGCCAGCGCTCCCCAGCCTTCACGTAGGTCAGCTTAGCAGTGCCTGTCTCTGCCTGTCCTCACTACACAGCTCACATGTGCCCCTTGTCCTGTCCATGATCTCTGCACCACTGTCTGTGTTGGCTTACTCCAGCAGTCTGGCCCGGATATAATACCTTCTAAATCATGTTGTATCCACCAGACTGGGAAATATAGACATGGTAGCTGCTCACATGCTGGCCCACATGTTTGGGTTTGCCCTCAGCTGGACCAGTGCTTCTGAGGCTTCCCAAATCTTTTGTAGGTCTTTACTCCTATGCAGGAACCAGGAAGTAAAAGTACAAAAATGGTAGGCAGAACCCTTTCATCAGTCTCCTTCTAATGGTATGGGTGCCCTGAGCAGCAGAAATAACTGAGCTAGTTGGTCCATGTCTTGGGGTGATTCTATGACAATACTGTATTCCCCCATTGCCTGTTTGATCTCTAGTGTACCTTTAAATTGCAAGGGGGGGAGAGAGAAGATGAGAGAACTCTTCAAAGCGGCTAGCTTGATCTTACAACCAGAATGTTTGCATTATTTTCTCTCCCGATCTGACATTTGTTAGTTAGAAGAGTTTTGCTCTCTAGCTTCTTCGGCTTTCAGCGGAGAAGGGACTGTGATCTGCCTCAGCGGCTTCTGTTCCTTTTTGGACTGTTTTCAGCTTACTTCTTCATCCAAGACCAGCCGTCATCTCCGGACCTGCTCGGCGGGACCCTCCAAGGGGGATCGTCGGACCCTGCCTAGCCCGGCCCAGCCCAGTGTAGGACTGCAGGTTTTACCTATAGAAAGAACGCTAAAATCCATAGTCCTCTTTTAGGGGACGTGGGAGGGAGTTTCAATATCCTTTGTGGCCCCGTGACAGTGGGGGACTCTGTTTGTTAAATAAATAGGTTTTTTTCACTTTCATTCGAGAAATTATTTTCCCAAACTCGTGGGGGAGGGGCTGCCGGGGCCTGCTTGCCTGGCAGGCAGGAGAGAGAGAGAGACACCCCTTTTGGGTTTCCTCCTGGATTTGTATCCAAACCGGCACAGTCCACTAACAGGCATGGCTACATTTTAGTGACTTGGAATATTTTCTTGCTTCAGAAGATACCTCCATGTATCTGAAGAATGAGATTGGCTTCAGCCACATGTGAGAACCCAGCCAGGCCTTGCTTCAAGTCCTGCCTGCATGGAGACCCCTCAGCCCGAGCGTGGTGGTGCTTCACCTTGTGCTAACACAGAGTCACCGCAGACAAGCTCCGTGCAGGACCCACCAGGGCTCCAGCTGTTTCCATCTGCATCCAAACCCCGAGTGAAGAGCTCTTTAGCCATGAACAAATTAATTCGTCACCTGAAAGTGGGGTGCAAGGCAAGTGCTACAGTTCATAAGCACTGGGATTGTGCTGTGAGACCTGAGGGGTCGGTGCTGACCTCCTTAGCTTGGGTACCGCTCACACGGAGCTGCCGCCGCAGCAGCGGCAGGCTCGGCGTGTGCCGACACCCCACGGGGGAAGCAGCCAAATAATGGGGTGGTCAAACCCGCACTGCTGTGCCCCAGCGCTAACCCAGCCCGCCTGCTCAGCTTACAGGTTGCTCGGGTGGGCTCCCAGGGCACGCCAGAGCGGCAGGGGGCTGGGCACGGGAATGGCTCTGCCGTCTCCCGCTCCGGGAAAGGGCCCGATGCGGACACAGCGGCTCACGGGCTGCTCAGCACAGCCGCAGCTCTCCTGCGTGGGAGGCCGAGGGAGGAGCTTTAAAACGCACAACTGCAGTTCCCTCTGCAGTCAAATTACCTTTGCAACCGTGATTGGTAAACCTTTTGGACCCTCAGAATTTCATAATGGCCGGCACATTTTCACACATCATTTGGAGGGCTTATCTTCCAACATTTAGTTGAACGTGCTGTGAAGGCAATGTGAAAACTACAGTGTAAAGCCATGCAGCACTTTACTAGAATCTGGTGGGTGATCAACATGTTGGGAGCCACTGCCTTAGTGTGTATTTCACAATGATTTTAAACTCCATTTAAAGAGTAAGCCAAACCCTGGAGGTCTCTTAGCTCAGTTTCCATTATAAATTAACAGTGTTGCCAACACACTGTGCAAAAATCACAAGGTAAAATCACAGGATACTAGAAAGCGGTACATGTATGAGTCTCTTTTAATTCTGTTTTTGTGAGTCTTTTGGGAATGTTTTTCAAGTTTGGGGTGGGGTTTGTGTGTGTGTGTGTGTGTGTGTGGGGTTTTGTGGGTTTTTTGTTTGTTTTTGGTTTTTTTGTGTGTTTGTTTTTGTAAGTACGAAGACTAGATTTTTTTTTTTTTTTTTTTTTAAATTTTTTTTTTTTTTTTTTTTTAATGAAAGCTGATATTCCAGTGTATGGAATTGAGCACTTTAAGAAAAGCACAAATTTTCTTCAGATTTACACTATAATTACTACACTTGGCAGGACTGGTTGCTAGTGGAGTGTAGTCTGCCAAAAGGCTGGAACCAGTAAGACCATGTAAAAGGTTATGAGCCCTCTGTATTCCTGCCAAATGTTATACGTTTCTTTGCTCACACCTGATCTCTATATCCAGAGGTTGTCTTTTTTTTTTCCTACAGGCTACTACGCATTGGTGTAAACGAAGCAGTGTCTCAGGCAAAGTTTTTAATTTCTAGCATTTGCTGAAACAGCTGTACCTTCAAAAGACCGTGCATTTCCAGCACTGGAGTTGTCATCAAGACATGCTGTAGTTAAAAAGTACACTCTTGGTCTTTAAACCAAAGATGAAAAGAGTTTCCTCTAAGCAGCACAAACTAATCTTTCGAGGACATGCTAGAATAAACTGGCTCGCAAATTACGCTTTACCTCTCTGGTAAAAGGTTATTTTCTGTCACAACGCCAACCCATTTTTCAGTCTTTCCCATCTTAAAACAAAACCAAACTGACACACCCATCCCTAGCCCTATATGCGTCTTCAGTTTCACACCCAGACTCTGCTCTGTTCAGCATCCCAGTTTGCTGTGCACCTGATCCAGGACCTCCCACCACCTCCAGGTTGCACCTCCCACTGCCTCCATGCGGTCCCTCCATGCCCCAGTTCCTCCTGTTCCCCTGAAAGTTTGAGATAATGGCATTCCTCAAAGTCCACTTTTCATCTTCATTGTCCTCACATGCACTTAGTGGAGGCTCTATGTCAGTGGAGATTTTTTTTTCTGAAAGCCGTGGAGATTTCCCTCTGGATGTCTGTGAAGATGTCACCAAGATCTAATCTCAATTCTCTTTTCTTTTCTTCTTTACTCCACAGGGCTTCAGTAATTTCATTGACAAACTCATACTGAACCCTTGCTTTATGGAGATCACTGACAAATCTTCCACTCCAGACCCTGACACATGGATGGAGACACCTTTCTGCCTTAGGCCTATCCCAAATTACAACTTTGGCCCGTTTCTTAGAAACTTTTTCACAAATCTCTAGCTATCACTTCCAGCTCAGGCTGGCTAAACCAGAGATTTCCATACTTCTACCAAGCCCACCTTTAAACTTTTTTTTTTTTCATTGCCTTGGACGCTTAGCACTTGCCTGTAACTCAGGTGTCCAGTTCAGCTTGGATCATTTTCTGGACCCTACAACTTGGGCTAGGTGTATGTTTCACTCACAGTATCTGAAGGGTATTCCCAAGCCATGGCTTCTCTAATCTCTCTGTGAGAGAGAAATGTAGGAGCTCCCGTTGGTTTAGATGGTCGGGACAGCTACAGACGAGAGATCTCTGAGGTTGGGTCTTAGAGCATGTAGTATATTACGAAGGGCATGGAGGTAGGGGCCCTGCTTGGAGCTGCCAGCTGCAGCTCGAAGCAGGCCAGAAAAGTAAGAGAGCAAGAGAAGCAAAGGTAAGAGCTAGAGAGAGTAAGGGCAAGAAGAAGAGGAAGAGGAAGAGGAAGAAGAAGAAGAAGAAAAAGAAGAAGAAGTGCAAGGTTCTCGTTTACAATACAGTAAATCTTCTTCTGTGTTGACTATTCTAATTTCCATTAACCAATCTAGTACAAGATACAAATCCTATGGCATTTGCATACAGCCTATAAGAATTGTTATATTACCATACTGTGTTACATTTTAAACTCTAGAAACTACTCTTTGGACCCCTGCTGCCAAGCTAGTAGGGTCTGCTCTGACCCTTGGACTTGTCAGCAGGCAGAGGGTATTGTTCAACAGAGAGAGGATTACCTTCAGCCGGCCATCCCATTGTTTTCCAGTTGCTCAGTAACTAAGGCTTGGTATCTCAAAGCTTGCTTTCATTTCAATCTCACTTATAGTTTCCCTATTCTCAGCATCTTTTGCCAGGCAATCATATTTATAGGGCTTTCCTGTTTCATCTTCCCCAACAGAGAAATCCTTTTGGTCTCTCATAATTTTGCCTCTCCTTTCTATTTTTTCTCATTTTTCCCCCTGATAAATGAAACACAGTCCCCATGGTAGTCAGTTGCTCAGAAAATTTTCCCAATCCATTATTTGTGTTTCATCATCTCTCCTAGAAATCTCTCTAATGTCATCTTATTTTCACCACAAAATCACCACAGCTTATCTTTGCCTATAATTTCTCATGGTGTGACTGTGACTATGCCAGCTCCCACCCACATTCAGCTCACTTTTATTTCTGTCACTTCTCCAATATGTAAACAAGTATTGTCATCCATTTCCCCATATTGTCCCTCACACCCAAAAGAGGGTCACTGTACATATCTGCTCAGTGTCTTCCTTCAGATCCTTGCCCTGTAACAGTCCATTGTCATACTCACAACACCCAGTAATGGTCAAACACTGCTGTGCAGCTCATGTTGCCACTATTGTCTCATTTTCTTCTCAAGGAGGACTATAAACAGTCATCCTCCCACCCCAGTTCTCATTTGCCTTCTCAGTCCACTCACCCTATTTTCTGAAACTCAAGTACTTAAAGAATGAGGGTTTGGATTTCCTTTACACGTGGGGTTTTCCTCTAAGGAATTGTGGTGAGGCAGCCTCGGTGGCTCTCTTTGCCCGTTCACTCGCCTCTCATGATCTGTGTGTATGCTTCCCCACATTACAAGTGCACTACAATGAGCCAGAGCTACTGTATAGGCAAGCCCACTTCAGAAGCAGCAAAAAGTGCCGAGCCTGGCTGGTTTACCCTGCTGGGTGTCACTTAGAGTTAGTGCTAGGATCCCTGTACAACAATGGTCTATGCAGAGCAAATATGCCTTTAAACGTCGCTTTCCTATAGGTTTTTGCTCAGCTTAAGTACTGAAGAATCTCATTCATTTTCTTTGTGGAAGAAGAGCTCTTGTTTTGATGAATTTGAAAAATAGTATCTTCTGGTGTCTGGCACACACATCTGTCAGTTCCCTGATACCTGATTGCTGCTTATTTTCAGAGTAGAAGTCAAATTGCTAGAATATCTACTAAAATGACCTGTTAAAAGACAACTGCAATTATCCCTATTTCTTTAGCAGACATAAATTAGGAATACTTTCAGTGTCACATCCTATTGTGTAAATTAACAAGTGAGCTTGGATTTCACCATTCCCCATTAAAATCTCACTGTGGTTCATAATGTGGTGAAGCACTCCTTCCCCCAGGTCGTTCTGTGGGCTAATCAGAGAATCACGCAGAGCTGAGTGCTTGCTGAGTGCTTGTGATTTTTCCTTTCCTCTTCCTTATGCAACAGACAAACAAGGCAACCTGTGACAGAGTGTTGTGTTACAGTGAGAGCAAACTGCTGAACGGGGTCTATTCTTTGAAACACCAGGCATGGAACTTCATCAGAATGGAAAAGACACGTTACGCTCCTTTGTCTCCAGTTCAGCTGAAAGAAGTAATTTCAGCTCCTTTTGCATAGATTTTTGCTACAGCCTGAGAGAACCAGACAACAATAATATCACATCTTTACAGTGACATTACCTGTGGTACGTTCCTAGAAAGTGAGGGTCAGAAATATTCTGCTGCTGTAACATAAAACCAGAGGGGTTCTTGAGAGGTTAAAGGCATGAAGTGCAGATTTCGTCTCCAATAGATTTGCACCAAAAATCAGGTGCAGTTCTATCAGGAGTTCTAAACAATTTCCTTTTAATGCTGCAGAGTCAGTTTTTAAACAGCCTAGCAGGTACCATATGCATCAATTACAGTTTTATTGAGTGTTGCTTGCTAGCGCTGCTGAATTTGGATTGGCTACCATCTGTTTAGAAGCCTGGAAAAAATGGCTATTGCCTGAGATACCATTGCAGGTTAGCAGTTTCTGTGATGTTCTTCAGAACCCGCCTTAAAATATCCTGGAAACGATGGCTGAAATAGCAGCACTGTACCTGAAAATGTATCCTTAACATGAAAGGATATTATTGCAGGGCTGAAGAGATAATGTAATCTGGGATAAAGATTGTAGACATAAACATTTTTTATCATTGTTGTAATTATTATTTCTATTATCATTAGCATGAAATATACAACATGATAGTGGTAGTTGATTGTGCCTCTAGGAACATGTCAGTATAAGATATCAGACATGAATTCCAGGCTAAAAGGGAAAGGCTTCCAGCCTGGGGAGGATGAAGGATGAAGCTGACTGCCAGGACAAGGAGTAGGTAAATGAATATGAATAAGAAGAGACCTTTCAGAAGAGTGCATATGGCTCCTAAACCAAAATTTCAGCAGAGAAGAACTGCTGAAATGAAGAACTTTCTGTGTTCTCCATTCTCCTCTGTGGATCTCATGACTCTTTTTTGCTTCCTAGTCTTTTGGCCCATACAAAGTCGTTTGGGATATTATTTCCATGGCTGCAAACAGAAGACATGACAATATATGATAAAAGAGCAAATTAATTCGTGGGACAGAATATTTCACACATTAAATCTAATTGAGATGTTGAGCAAATGATTCTGAAGCAGCCAGTGATGCAGTGTACCGTCCCTGCTTTTGGAATTACATGTGAGTAGACTGAAATCACCTTCACTTGATGGCAGCAGAAAACTATTTATTACCTTTTTTTTTCTCATTTTCTTCTATTGTCTGAAAGAACTGCAAATACTTACCTGTTTTGCATACACTAAATCTGAGGTACACTGCCCTAGATAAGTTCCCTGCAATTTTGATTTTCTTGATTATATGACAAATGTAGACGTTCCTAGAATTTGCCATGAATGGTAATATCGTTTCCTTTTTTGAGCTAGACACACCTTTCCCAAAAATCATTTTCAGTAAAAACCTGAGGAATTCAAATGTAATTCTGCCTTGGCAGTTTGCACAGCTGAATGAAGGATTCCCAATACAATGTTATCTGTCTCAGGCATTTTATTCCAGCAAAGAATTTAGGGAAGCTCTGAGTTCTCCATCCCAGATAAACTCTTCCAAGGGTATCATCAAATTTCCTGCTGTGAAGTTTTCCAGCTCTGGCATCACAGAAGCCAGATGGGTTGAAGTGCTTGCCCTGACCTGCATTCAAATCCCACAGTCAAGTATTTCTTTGTCTGTTTTTGTCCTTTCTCTGCCAAGGCTGTGATACGTGGTGGGAGGGAACACTGTCAGCTGGTGGTTCCAGAGGTGTGATATCCTATTACAAGAATTCCAGTGTAAATATTTGCATATACAAAGATCAAAATCACAGGTCTTCATTATTTACATAAGTAAATGTTGACAGTCACTCATGTAGAGCACACATGTAAAGGTGTAAGCATAACCAAAGTAAATTTATTTGTAAATGCAATTGAATTTACATGTGTGTTCTGGAGAAGGAGGGGGAGGGTGTTTGTTTTTCCTTTTCTGACTGTTTGCTTTGGCAGAATTTGTGCCCTTTCCAGCCTTTCTTCATATTATTTTGTCTGCTCTTATTAGTGTTTGCCTGGAGTACCTTAGTAATGGCCAAGATTATTTTAAGGCCTTTGTGGTAGCAGCCTTCTTTGAAAATATCTGTTTTGTTTTCTGGGGAAAAAAACCCCAAAACATCAACAGAACAACAAACCAACAAACAGCTAAGCCTTTTATTATGAAAAGCATTGCAAGCAAAAACATAAATAGAAAAAAGGGATAATAAAAGAGAAAGTCCTTCTGAGTCCATCAGCACTACACCCTCTTTGTAATAATATTCCCACATAGTGTCAAACTGGTGAAATAAATAGACCTTAAATAGACCGTGAAAAGGTAAAATTGTTACAAAGCACTAACTCACCATGACTGGTGTTTGAATAGTTTGATCTCTAGAAGTTAACAGACAGCAACTTCAAATATTTGAGTTTTTACTTTTAGCACATTCAAAAAAATCAAGCTTCTTTCAATCAGTATGTCGTGGTCTTCCAGAGGCATATCACATCCCCAAAATACTTGTGAACTGTCTTGGACAACTAATGTTATGTTGTGCTTACTGTTGGAAGATACATGTTCCCCATCAATTTGGGATGGCAGCAGTGGCAGCACTGCACCACTATAATAGCAATAGTCTATCCCAAGTGTGTCCTGTAATTTATAGATTATGTTATTTATTCTTCCAGTACTTCCAGATCTTGAAATTATTACACACTGTTCAAATTGAGATGACCAGAATCAGTTATGTGGTTTAATATGTTTATCAGATATGTTTGGTACTCTGTGAGGTTTGTTTTCTTATGGAAGATGCTAGACTTTCAGTGAGAAGAAATTTGGCTAAAGTCTCCCCTCTTCCTCTCTCCATGCTGTACCAGCAGCACTGCAAGAGAAATAGGATTGCTGTGTTTCATTAGGCATATTAAAAAAAACCCCTCAAACATTTAAATAAGAACCAAGAGGCTGAATTAACCCTGAACAAGGAAGAAATATGAATGTAAATAAGAAACGAGGGTCATAAAAAGGTTGTGGTGCTGGATCTTCTGCTGGGTAAAGCTAAACCTCCTCAGCTAGAGCACTGTATTGACAGATAGGGGACACAAAGCAAAGGAAGTGCAGGCAGAAAGTTCTGCACATGCCTGACTGTAGGCACCCATGGCCACCTGGCAGGCTTTTTCTCATTGTGCAGGAAGGTTTGGGAAGCACCTCTCAGCCTTGGACTCGACCAATGTCTGGGTGTAAAGCCGCAGATTTCCCTCTAAGTGTTATTAGCATCTTATGTTTTCTCCAAGTCACCTCCTGTGAAAGGGGAGTAGCTCTCCACTTGATGCTGAGAAATCAGGAACTATTTTTCCAAGGTCAGTGTTAGCAGCAGGAATCAGCACAAGGCAGCATTGTTAGCACAGTCCTGCACACCTTGGTGGGTGCTGATGTGTGAGGAAGGTAGGCTCATCCCCCACATCAGCTCCTAAATGCAGACAAATACAAGGTAGGAATTGCACAGAGGGAAGGAAGCACATTTGTTATGCAGGTATGCATTTCCACAGCCTTAGGCAAGGTCAGGTGTAGTCTAAGGCAGCTCCTACAATGGTTTAAATTGTGAGGGAGTGGGGCACTCACAGGTAATAGTTTCAAGAACTATGTTTTGGCCAGTCAGTTAATCATTATACATTTTAATTCTATAACAGTGGCGCTCAAGTTGCTGAAAATGCATTAATGTCATGTGGTTGTAAACCTCTGAGACCAGTTAAGCTATTGCCTTTGTTATACTAAAGAGTGAGCATTAATTGATAGGGGCAAAGAGCTGGGCATCAGAAGTCACAAGGAGTATTCCATGCCCGCTGCAATCCTTTGGCTCTGCACCAGCTCCTGTGCAGAAATTTCCCCCATGACTCTGCTGAGGGATGCACCTGGGCACTGGGCTTCAGGTTTCAGCTACATGTTAGATGGGTATCATCACTGTCCTATTCACGAAGAAGCTTTGAAACTGAATAGTTTGAGTCTGAGTTGGTATCACTGGACGACAGTCCATGCTAGTGACAGGAAATTGTTCAGAGGGGAGGGTGAACAAGGGAAAATGTTCAGAATCTGCTTTAATAAGGCACTAACACTATCTATAAGCACAGGGGGGTTATACAGTTAAATCCTAAATGAAATATCAGCTGTAAGTGCAACTACAAATGAACCATTGATTCCTCAGACAACCATACAGTGCTTCAGATGTCCTAAATGCTCGGCCTGGTATTGGATTTAGTTCAGTTTTTCTCCTTGAATCTTTTGTGGAGCTGGTTTGCTTTAATGCTCTTTCATCCCCTATCCCCATCTTATACAGAAGCGCCGGGTTACAGAAAGCAAACCCAATCCATTAAGCCATTACTAACATTATAGTGATAAAAAATGGAATGTAAGACAAAAATGTTGATAAAGCCAATCAAAATTACATAACGACCTTTAAAAAAGGTCAAAATTAAAGAAAATCATTATTATTTTTTTAAAATTATCTCATGGAAATCAGCATAATGAGAAATTGCAGAGGTCAAGATCTACAAGCCGCAGCCAAAATTGAACAAAATTATTTTTACAGTGCTAGGCTCTTCAGTCCAAGTGTCAGCACCAAAGACTCTTTCCTGCTTTTCGTGGTGCTCATCATTCAGTGACTCCTGCTGAGATAAACCCTGTGGCCACCAGCTGAGCAGTCCCTGGCTCTCCAGTCGTACCTACACTGTCTGCTGTGGGACCACAGGCACAGGGCATGACACGTGTTCAGGATCTGTCAAGGGCTTTTGCTACACAGTCTGTCAATTCTGGAATTTATTACACTGTCTTTATTTTTCTCACTTTTTCGTATAATGCATTTGTCCAAGTGGGTGAAATTGATTTTACCAGACCAACTTTAAACCGATCATGTTCCTCATTCCAGCCAAATTCATTATCAGGAGGCCAGGACAAAATAAACTGTAAGTGTAGAGAGGCCATGCTTCCTGAAAGATATACCTGTTTCACTGCGGTATCCTACTGCTGCCTACATTTTGTTTTACTAAAGAAAGTTTACTAAAGCCGAAGTAAAAGTATGCTCAGTTTTTCTTCAAAAGTTTATAGTAAGAATGAGTAAAAGCTTTATTTTAATTGACATTAACATTGACATAAAACTATCATTTACTTATAGATAGGTTAAGAGTGAAGATGATTTAGAATCCGAGCATGTACAGTTAATAATGCACACACCAGACTATATTTTTTATTGTAGAAGGGCAGAAGTTTGATGCACAACATAAATCACCTTCCAACATTATTAGCAGCTACTTCCTTAGCCAGTCAAACAAAAGCATTCTGTCTGCATCAGTGAGAGGGAATTGGGAAGAATTAAGCTAAGCAAAATAGGGGCTGTTTCCTTCTATTCTCAAGGGGGAAGACTTAAGACTTCCTCATCAAAAAAAAAAGACGGCCAAAAGGTGGGAGTAGTAGGAACTTTTCCCTCAGCTTTCACAGAGGATTCAAAGAAATGAGCCCACTCAGAATGTATTGACAACATTCATGCATGTCCTTTAACCACCTGGGAAAAGGAAACAAGGGAATCAGAAAAAACTACTTTTTTAGAGAAGACAAAATGACACAGCAGAAGTCAGAAGGAATGCTCATCCCTTGGAGGTGTGGAGAGGAGGAAGAGCTGGAGAGAACCATCTAGGAAGACCTGACAGGTATAAAAATGTATATGTCTTTTGGGACAGCATTTTCCTCCTGAGAATATGGGATTCTGGGATTTCATAGACAAAACTTTTTCTCTGCACCTAAGAGGTGCACACATAGTCTTCTCCTACTGGGAGACAGCAACAGCTCTAGACCATTCCCTGTGATTTTGACCATAGTTTTATCAGACTGACAAGCCACATATAATTGTAAAGTGAGCAGTGTTTTAGAGCAGTTTTTTCCAAGGATTTTCTGCCTTATGTTTGCACTAAATGTAGCATAGATGACACAGCAGGTGCATATCATGGAAACTTTACTGAATGGTACCGATGAGCTTCAGATCAACAAAGAAAGTGTTCCGTGTTGAGGAAAACAGGGAAATAATGCCAATAGCTGTTTGAATTATTTATGTTCTTTGAAATTAATTAGTTTTGTATGTGCTTATTTTTTATCTTGTGTATATATATATATACAAAATAAATATAAGTAGGTATGTAGATATATGCCTGCCTATCCATATCCATGCATGCATAATGTAATACACATGTATCTATAAACACATTTTTTGTTTATTAAAGATGGGAGTTTTATGGCAAGATCTCAGGGCGACGATTTGACTAAATGCGCTTTCCATATGTAGCAACATGCTCCTTGTATTAAGCAAATTTCTGATAAATAAATCCGTTTGAGTTTTGAATCTTAGGGGCTAAGGCAAAAAAATAAAATGAGATCCTAACCACAGAAATAAGAACATAAAACTTTAGTGTTAGTTCTGTATTTGTTATAAAAAGACAAAAACATATTTTATATTTTAAATATCAGTCATAAAATATCTGTTTTGACACTTTCCTTTTGCATCTGTGCTTCTAGTCATTCTTTAGTAAAATCTCCCTAAATAAAAAATAAAATATTTTATTGTAGAAATAAAAAATTCAACCCCAGGAAAACCTGCTCAGATTTTATCCTTGGTCTGAGTGACTTCACAGGCAAATCAGCTTTGTTTTTCTTCAACTACTGTATGGATATGAGTCTTTATGGCCTCTTTCACTACCCATTAAGGTCAATGAACAACTGCCAGTGGTTTGAGCTTGACCAAGTTGCAAGTAAAAGGAAAACCAAAGTTATTATTTATTTTACATTGTGAGTGCCAAAGAGTCACTCCCAACCTATTTCTTCTCAATCCTAAATAAAAGACATAGATAGCACGTACTTGTTGATTAACAGTCTTTATGCAAGAAACTGTGACAACTGAGGCAATCTATGTTCCTAAACACAGTAAAGGTAAGTATCTAATAATTCACTCTATTTTTTTCTTACTAGGGAGTTTTACTAGGAGGCATTAACAAATATGGTAATTCTTACAGTGGCTCATGGCTATAGCCGTAACAACATCTTATTGTCCTGGTAAAACTAATGTTGAGGTGGTGGCTACCAGAACCAAATGGCTATAAAGTTTTCCTCTTCTTAGAGTAGGCTTAGGGGTTCAGTTAGAACAGTTTTCTCAAATTAAAAACTGAAGGTAATATGCACTGAATATTTACTTTGAAGGGTAGTCAGTGGTAGGGAGCACTAGTTTCTCACTCCTTCACCTGAGTAAAACATGAGGAGAGGAGGAAGATGCCCTGGGTGGTGCTGGGGAGGGCTGCAGTGGGTAGCAGATACCACCGAAGGCACCTTGCTCTCGTGGGTTTTTGGCCAGCCTCAAAGATGCACGCTTCCATTCACAAGCCTCTTTGTGAGCTGAGATCTGCAGGGTTCAGACAGCCTTATAATGTACTCCAAGGTATGAGCTGGAGAGCAGCCAAGGCCATAATCAAAGGCGATATTATTATCCCAGAGCCAGGTATGGAAAAGGCTAGAAAAGTATCCCAGAAAGGAGTTGTGGCCCTTGAGCAAAACCACAAAAGCCAGGCAGTCAATGAAAAGTCGGCAAAGTGGTTATTTAACACTGTCACTAAGCAGAGAGAACACTGCAAATCCTCAGCAGGCTTCTTGGCCCTGGGGCTGGCAGGTTTCCCTGGCCGAGCGTGCTCGCTGCCACACCAGAGCCTTCATGTCGGGCAACACGACCCCGGATCAGCTGGGGACAGGCTCTTCTCTGCCAGCCAGGGTGGGGGCAGCTCTGTGAACAAGACACACGAGAGAAATACGGTGCTTCCCTTACTGTATATAAAGAAACTGAAAGTTTGGCTATTCAAAGTTTTTCTTTATAAACTTTGGAATACATCTACTTGCTCACAATTGCTTGTCTTTAAGACTGTGTAAATATCTTACCACAGGAGTAGGAGTAATCAAACTATTACTTGATGCACAGATTTTAAACCCTCTTAGCTGATAAAAACACAGGAAACACTCAGGCTCAATAGTAAAGGAAATGATCCATGTTTTTATCTAGGAAGGGATTTTTCTACTTTCCCTGAAAATGCAGCAGTTATCAAGAGGTCAAACCACAAACATCTAATCTTTTCTTTGTAGACCCCTGCTCTTCTGAAAGATGACTGAGCTGATAGTCAGACATTGAGGTTGGTCTCTTCTCCCAGGTAACAAGCAATAGAACAAGAGGAAATGGCCTCATGTTGTGCCAGGGGAGGTTAGATTGGCTAATGGGATTTTTTTTTTCACTGAAAGGGTGTTCAAATATTGGAACAGGCTGCCCAGGGAAGTGGTGGAATCACAATCTCTGGAAATGTTCAAAAAGCATGTGGATATGACGCTTGGGGATACAGTGTAGACACTTGGGACGTGGTGGTTCTGGGTTGATGGTTGGATTCAATGATCACAGAGGTCTTTTCCAGCCTTAATGATTCTACGACTCTGTACTCACACACACAGCACACAGTGGTACCGCTGGTCCCTCACTGCTTTCGACAAAACAGCAGGGCCTAGGCAGCTTCTGCAGAATTGTGTTCTTCACAAAATTCTTTAAGCCTTAGAAAGCTGCAAAGATAAAAAAAAAAAAAAATACTCTTTTCTAAAAGAATTGTGGAAAATAAACATTTTTCATTTTTCAGGGATACCTGTGTTTCTTTGACAGTTTTCAGGTTTTACTGGAAAAGCTGAAGCAAATCAGCCCCTTTTTCAATAGCTGAGCACCAAAAATCTACTTCTTATCAAAAATGTTAAATATTTCTTAAAACAGCTACAAAACCTGTTCCTCGAAATCCTCTGCTGAAAACTGAATCTCCTCGTGATCAGTGTTGCTTCTGTCTTGCTTCATCACCCATCAGCTGGGTAATAGCTCCAGCCATTACCTTTGCATTGTGTTTGTTTTCCTAAATCAAGCCGTTTCTTCTTCCCACCAGCTGATTGACTGCTTCAGGGGGTATTACTCCTATCTCTACCTTCTCTGCAAGACAAATTTTTAAAGGGAGGTAATCATTACTTTCTTGCTTACTTACTTACTTACATAATCAGGTCCACTGCAAAACCAATGCAATTTAGAATGAACACTTTCTAAGACACGGCTTGTTACTTCTTTGTATGTTTTAATCAACAGCATTTAAAAAATCACCCCACGCTTCAGCTCTAATCTTAACTCGAGTCTGTTAATTTGTTATTAAAATTGTCACTATGAAAAAGTACATATGCATTTTAGATATGGCGCTTTAAAATGAAATAGAAATTAGGTTCAGGGTTTTTTAATTTAAATTCTTAATTAATTGTTTCTTCTTCGTCTATTTGAGTTGTGATAATATATACATGCTCAGGTTGCAATTCATAGATAAGAATGGAGCAACTGGTTTGCAAATAGCATTGCTATGTTAGAACAAAGTTTCTGCAGAGAGACCTGATTCCCCAGTTATTGGAAATGAGCAAATATTGAATCATATGTGGGTAAAATTAGCCTATAGCTGTGTTGACAAAGTGAAGTTTCAAAAAGCTAGAAAACTACAGTTGGGTAACCAGGTGCATCTTAGTTTATTAGATTTTTGTTTTCTATAATTATTTCCATTGTTTTTTAGGTTGAAGAAATTGTCAGGGTGGACATAGCAAAGGTAAAACTAAAACGTTACATTCTAAACAAGTGCTAAAACATAGTTGATGAATACCCCACATTGACTGGACATGTATTACATATTATACTAGACTTTCTCTACCTTTGGTACTTGCCCTGAAACAGAATCAACTGCTCCCAAGAATGGCAAAGGACACCATTAAGACTACAGGAAGTTGAGGTCAGAAATCAAAAATAGAAAATAGCACTTTATGCAGACATTATTTTGATGCTTTCTAACCCAAAGAAATATTTCATATAGGGGTTAGAAAAGCAGTAGAAGCACTTGGAAGGGTTTCAGAGTTTAAGATAAATTATACTAAATTAGTTTCATGGAAATATAGCTACCAACCTGCCACAGGAAGAACAAAAGCAATTACCGCTTCTCTATATATCTAACCATGCTCATTACTCATTGAAATACCTGTAATAAATACACTGCAGCAGCCAACCAATCTAGACAAGTTGTCTGTACTTAATTATTCTCACATAAAAACAATTTTTAAAAGGTGGAGCAAAGTTAACATCTCTTGGATAAGAAGAGTTCATATTAGTGAGGAAGTGAAGAGGAGTTTGTAGTTGTGAGGAAGTGTTGTTTGAGACATAAGATGCAAAAACTTTTATTTCAAAGTCTGTCCTGATATCTGAAAATACTGATTTTGGTATTACAATTAGAAAACCATAAGCAAAGCCATGGTTATTTTCTACTATATGCAGACAGATGTAACTCTGGAAAATATTAATCCATTTTGGTTTAAATCTAAAGACACCTAAACCAGATTTTTACACTGCCCAGGTATTTATCTTTGTATGTCTAGGTCTTAAACCTTTGCTAAGCATTCTAGTCACAAAGACACTAAAGTGCCTAAATTTAATATATCTTTTAAATACTAAGTCAAACCAGTAATGGTAAATATATATATGCGTGTTTGTGTGTAGGTACGTTTGTGGCTATGTATATTTGCATACACAAATTTATTTCATATTATATATTAAGCAAAACCTCATTTTGTCAGTAGAGGGAGAAGATAAACTGGTATCACAGGTCAAGAGGAACAGAACGCCTGCAACAGACTAAGCAGAAACACTGCAAATAGATAGCCATTTTCTCCCTGATGAGCCATATCTACCCAACAACCCAACTTCCATCTCCATTATCAGTTATCGAACAGATGGCTGTTCACAGGCCTGGGTGAATAATGCAAACCAGTGTTTGCGAACATTGGTTCAAAGTCTGAACGGCTGTTTGATTCACGCTTGTTCATCCACTTGTTATTCAGTGTTCACAAACATTCATGCTGAATGGGTTTCCCTTCACATGGATGTTTGGCAAATGGGTCTTTTTCATACAAACCCCCATATTCATGTGCAAACAAGGGCATTTGTGTGAACAAGAATGTTCCTTATTCACTATTGGTTATTTGTGCTTCTCTACCATTATTCTCCTTTTTGTAGTGTTTGTTGTCCACTCAAGGTGCATGACCTAGGTGATCAAATACAAATCAAAAATAAGAGTAACGAGCAGTCAATTAGGCAGTTCATCATGGTCTAAAAATAGTTAATCATCTATTAAATGTAACCTTTTCAAAGTAAAGACAACTTGAGGATAGCCGAGAAAAAAAAGGACAATGCATGAATGAGTATTCCCCCAAAATCTATCTGCAATCACTCTAGAGAGCAGTGCATTTAGTGCAGCTAAAGAAGGAGAATCTCCGATCTAGTGTAAGGCTGCTGCTCGACCGGTGGTCAGAAACAGCTGTATTAGTGCAGCAGATGCCAGCTGCCTGCCTCCTTCTGCTGCAGGTAGGCTGCAGAACGCCTGAGCCTGCCCTAGCCGAAGAGAGCACTCACTCCAGCTAGGTCAGATCAGATCCAGCTGGGATCCAGCTGTGATCCCGGAGCAGGTGGCTACGTGGCCCCGAGCCCCTGGCAGGCAGATCCCGTGCTCGGCTGGCTCAGCTCGGCGCCTGCGATGCGCTTGGATGGTAACTTCTGACAGAGCTCACACTGCGTTCAGAAGTCTTCTGATTATGGCAGTTTTAATCCCTAAAATAAAGTGGATGTCTAGAATACCTAGATCAAAGTGTTTATCTAGAAGTGAATACAGGATTGGCTTCTCCCAGTAACACAGTTCTAGAGGTGCAAGATTTTAGTCAAAGAAAATAGCATAAGCAAAATCATCGCTATCTAATACTAGTATTTGAAGACATTCATTTGGCTATTTTAACCTTCTAGACTTTTATCAGTATTAATATTATGAAATCAAGATTCCTTCTGTGAGCTGAACTCCGTTTGAGAGTACAGATGAGAGTGTGTGTTACGTTTGACTATCCTGGGCTCTCTTACTGTACCTTTTTTTTCCCCAGTGCTTGAGAAACAAATGTAGATTTGGGATGAGTTCTTTGACCCTTATCTGAGAAAATATGCTAGTTGTGAAAAGCTTGCTCTCACACCCCGATATTACAAGACCACTAAGTAGTACCACTAAGGTACTGCCCTTTACTACGTGGCTGTTAGTTATATGAGATAATTATGAATTGTTAAACTGTAGAACTAAAGCTTCAGCAGACAGCAGTGGGCTATGAAATCAAGTCCTTTCTGTGACCAGGGCTTGGTAAGTGTTTGTTGTGTCTACTGCGTAAAAGCTTTGTGGGTGACCGTCAGAAATTTAGTATCGCCCTGAACTATAACCTTTGCACGGTGTCATCCATAACCGAGTGACCTGCTGCAGCTCATTAAAGTTAATGTAATGGATCATTTGCTTCTAATTATATTCATCAGCAAATTAGACTCACTTTTCAGCTGTTAGTCAGAGGGAAGAATACAGTTAAGTAGAGAGAGTGAATAAAGAATATTATTCTGCATGTTCCTCTGTTCAAACTCATACCTTACACGAGCAGAACTAGGATGAGATGACTATTATAGGAGGAAGATTTTTTTACACATGTAGATTGAAGAAGTTTAACACTTTACAATTCTTCTTTTCTAAAGCAAGTGCAAGAAAAATGCTTTTTAGCTCATATTGCCTGAATTGCTTCCCAGGAAGGACCTAAATTTCATCAGATACTGTGTTCTGCTATTAGAAATTAGTCACGAACAAGTCACAGTTATTGTTAGAGTACATGCCGCACAATATTAATAGCACTTGCCTCCTAAAATTACTTAATAATCTAAAAATAAGTATCTAGTAGTTATTGTTTTCCAACATACATCAAGATCATAGAAAGTAGCACATGTGTTACTTAAAATCTGCATTTCAGAAAAGAAGATATTCTCTTGATCAAAGCAGCCTACTAATTCTAAAATCTTGGGAGGGGTAACAAGGAACAATACTTTTGGTAGGAATACCCTATCCTCTTTATTAAGGGTTTGGGGATTTTTTACATCCTTGTATTAAATACAATGTATTGAAATTATGCGTAGTCAGAATTGTTCTCCGTGCTACCGTTTGGAAAAGGGGAAATATTTATTTATGCATTTTTAATATTTAGTGTTGGTTCATTTTTACAAAGTTAGTCACTTTATCAGCTTGTGATCTTACTGCTGACATATCTATTCTCTCCTCTGTATTCTCACAACACAGTTTCAACTTCTGGGGCACAGCATCCCATATTATGGGACCTTGTAATAACAGCCACCAAAAGGCATGTAATAAGAGGTTTTCCTTGATCTTAATGCTTCACTGGCCCCAGTAATTTGTGTTGGTATTAAATTACCGATGGACTCACGAGGCCATCTCAATGTACCCAACTTCAAAAATAAGTTTTAACATGACTGAATATCTAAGTTACAATATAGAGTGTTTAGCAAGTAGTATAAAAAGGAAATAGTCAAATCTACTCTTTGTGCATATATATTTCTTTTCGCCCACTTTCACACGTTGTTTTAGCCTGCTTCCTTTTATCTGGCTCTGAATAGTGCCAAGATTCATGTGCAGATACAAATATCAGAAAGGAATATTTCTTTCTAGGCACACTGCATGAGCAGATTCAGCTGTTGTTTATGTGGACTCCTGTATCTGTGGATTGAATCCTGAGAGGCTGCAGAAGAAAAAAAAGGAATTAAAGGGGAGCTGAAGTGCTGCAAACTGGCCATGGTTCTCACACCATCCTGCCATCCTTGATGGACATCATCCAACACACCAGCAGTCCTGGCTGGGAAGAGTGGGGCTGTCCCAGTTAAATGCCCTACGGTGGGTTCTCTCCTGAAAAACAGAACTGAAGCCCAAAAGAGAAGACAGATTGCAGAGGTGGTCTCTGGCAGAAAGATGCTCTAGAGCAATGCATACTATGTGGTTAAAATAGGGCATTTCCTTTTCCATACCTCTGCTGGAAGGGGTGAATCAAGTCCCAGGAATTTACAGAGGAATCTGCTTCAGTATTGACATGCTCAGAAGTGAATCCTAGATGCAAGGATTCTAACCCAAAGCTTCTCATGTTCAAAAATTTTCATTTATAAATGTGGTACTGACACATTTATTGAGTTAAAGTTTGGAGTTACAGCAAGGGCCAAAATGGATGATCGAAAAGGGACTGAACTGAATCTTTTCTTAATTACTGAGAAGTCTGAGCTACACTTATTAAATGTTAATACTATTTAGCATTTCTTGCCAAAGTCAGAGAAAATCTAGAAGCTAATCTCAGGTATTTCTGACCAGCCAATACTACAATTTACCAGAGACCTGATGGAAACCTCTCCTGAGGAGATTTACAGTCCAGATTTTGATAAAGTCAGAATGCTTATCTCAACTGAGTCTTGAGTGCTGATAAAACTGCTGTCCACCAGCAAAGCAGCCCACACAAGGAGGCAGAGCAGGAACCGGGCAGCCTATCACTCACAGGACACCTAATGACATTGCCTGATTTTTTTACTCTGTTGGCTCTTTCATTCTTCTTGCAGTATGCCAGTCTAAGGCTGGACTCCTCCCTTAGCAAGCACTGATATAAATCTTTAAAAAATCAAAGTCTGTTCTCTTTTTCCCACTACACCAGATTCAGCAGTGCTCCAGAACTTGGATTAGTATTATCTGGGAGAAGTGAGCAGACAATAGACAGTGCAACATTTTTGTATAGCATATCAGGGGCTATTTGCAAGCTGTTAAATGGCAAGTTAAGGTTAAAATTCCTTTTTTGTAGTAGCTGAAGAATGGGATGACTGGAGAATTTCCCATGCAGTATTTTGCCTTTCTGTTGAAGTGTTTGTCTTGTACTGAATGCTTCAATACTGGAAGTTAAGCATCTGCTCCAGTAGTTTCCTGTATCAGGGCCTGTATTTCCAGCTCCTGGAGTAATTTGGTTTCTGGTCAAGTCACTTAACACCCTTACATTTTACTTTCTCCATCTGTGAAATATGGAAAATTAAACTTAGCTGTCTTACGGTGGTATGGAGAGTAATTAAAAAATGTTTGTCAAGCACTTTGAGATCATAAATTGTGCTATTGTAATATTTAGCAGATGTGATTCTATCACATTACAGAATACAGTGTTATCAGAGAGATCCTTGCGTGTCTATGACCGGGAGCGCCTCCACTCAGGTTGCTGCATGGCATACACAGAAACTGGGAAACGTGCGTACTGTTGAAAGATCGGCAAGAAAGTTTGGTCTAATTTCCCTTCTTATCAAAGATATTTACCTAGTTAAGGGAAATGGACGGGGAGGTCCACAGCGTTTTCTGTCCTGTGTGACTGGCAGCAGGAGGCTGCAGTGAAGGAAGCCCTGCCTTTGGTGGGTACCAGCAAGGCTGGCCTTGGGCTGGGGTGGTGCCGGAGGGCTGGGTGTGAGCCACCGGCTTTCGGACAGACGGAGCAGGGTGTGTGATGGGAGGATGCCCTGACACCTCCCAGCTGCTTATCAGTCCATTGAGCTCAATGACCACCATTTTCCTTAAAAAAACCACCATTCTTCTATTTCTGTTACAGGCCTAGCTATCAGAACCAGCCGGAATAACACAGAGTGATGATTGACTTCCTATTATGTCCCAAATATTGAATACTGTATTGAATTTCCCCTTTTCTAAGAAACATGAATAAAACCTATTTTCATTAGCATTTAAGAATCTGAGGTACCTTTTAGAAGCATTCGTTTCCTTTTTTTTTTTTTTTTTTCCCCTCTCTTAGACAAGAGTTCATTGTCATTCTGAGTGACGAATCTCAGTCTTCAAGGTTGTTTTGGAATAAACTTGTGATGCTCTGCTGAGATATGCCTGGTAAGACTGAACAGTCTTCAGCAAGCTCCTTACTTGAATCTCTGCCTGGATATCTGCTTCATCCTTGGGAAAACTAAAAACCTAGATCTAGCTAGAAAAAAAAGTTGTTTACTTAACGAAATTGAAAAATAAATGTTTACGGTTCCCGCAAGAGAAAAACAATTTATTATTTTTCCATTGGCTGTTCATGTCATAGCAATTTCCTCAACAAACAACCACAATTTCTAGGAAGACTTGATGGTTGTTTTGTTGTTTTTAAAAAAATTATCAATTAATAAATTGATTTCTATATTAACTTAAAATTTAAATACCTTATTATCAATTAAATTTGTGTTATTGTAAGACTTACAGTGAACTCTGCCACATCAATGTCCTACCTATATGAAAGGATAAATTATTTTTCTTTTTTTAAATTAGAAAGAATTAATATTTATTGAGCAAACAAGCATTATTTTTAATTTACACATCTAAGAGTATTGATATATACACCGGACTTAAAGATATATTGTCATTAGTACACCCATTTAACCTATTGGACAATGGTGTATAGCTGTAAATAATGATTGTTTAATCAAGATACCACACTTGTCCCTAATGTTGCCTCTAACATAACTCAAGGTGGTGTGATATGATGACTTAATAAAATCATTTGAGAAAGAAAAAAGTCATCACAGATATAAGCCTTCAACTTGTGAAGAAATTATTTTTCTTTTCCATGCTCTTTTTTTTATATATTCTTTTCTTTTTGTGTCGTCTGGTTCAGTGGGATAAAATCTTCAAAACAAAACACCAGGGCATAAAAATGCCATTAACATGAATAAAAATAGCACGGGTAACTCCTTAGTGACAACTGACTTCACAGTGTCAAAATCACACGATTTTATTGACCTAGTTGAATTTCTTCCCCTCAGAATCAGAAACTTACCCAATTTCCTGCAGGAATGCCTGTACAGTTTTAGTTTAGTTTACTCATTAATGTTTCAAGCCTTTCTACCACAAAGGAACAGACACATGAAAGTGAAAATGTACCTTTTTTTCACAGCGGGGAGCCTTCATAATGAAAACTTGGCATGCACACCTGAGGAGAACAGTAAAGCTTATAGAATTTACATATGAGGATTGTAATGTGCTGTTTTTTTTTTTTTTTTTTTTTTTTTTTCCCCAACTGCAAAAGAAAGGAGAATAAAAAGAGAATGTGACATTCTGGCACCAAGGTTATCAGCAAGACATGAATTTTACTTCTGTGTTAAAGATGCAGAGAAGACATGTAAATATGTAATTTTAAGTGTTCAGAGTGTCTTCTACAAATTTTTCTGTACATCCATGACAACTGGTATTATTATTACTGGATTTTATTATTGTATTTTCTCCATGGTGCTGTATAGAAAGAACTCAGTTGAGATTCAGGATTCAGGGGAAAAAAAATAATTTGTTTCAGTGGGAAGTGGTTGAAGATTTGAAAGATGTGACAAATGGATTTGAAAACCTGGGATGTCTTGTGTTTAGAGACATCTATTTAAAAGCTTGCATGCTTTTCCTGTTTTGCCTGCTTCTTAAATTTGGATTTTCATTTCAATACCTGATGGTTTTGGGGAGATTTTTCTATTTATCAACAACAAATTAAAATAAAGAAGACCGAAATGAAATTAGTTCAGCTATTTGCTTCTAAATAAGTGTAACACCATACTTAGGCAATTAAGGCACCTAAAGACACCCATATGCTAAATAAGAAACTAAGATGATGCTCTTTTAAATACTCGTACAAATTTAGATGGAAAATAACCCTCTGTCACCTTCTACCACTTTCTGTCATTTCTATCTTCTTTTTCTGCTTTGGACTTTTTTCACAATACACCTGTGTATTATTTAGTTGCTATATTAAAAGTGAGGGAGAAAAACAACACCAAACCCAAAACTTTCTCACACCTTAAAACCAAACCTAAGTTCTGACCATCACTTAATCCTCACAGGGATATAAACTCACTTCATCTGCCTCAGTTTCTCCATTTTTATGCTGGGAATAAAGTCATGCTTCCTTTCATAAAATAGGCTTGTTATTGTTTGAAGTTGCTAATTATTGTTCTATAGATAGATAAAAGCAGTTGTCAACAGAAACAGTTTTAAAGGTATATTGCCACATAAAACCTTTTGTTTCATCACTAAAATATCATTAATCATTTGTGCTAATGAGCCATGGGGCATTTCTTTTTCAGTAATTCATTCTCAGGTTTCTGCTGAACTTTTCTGCTGTCTCTGCTGGAAGGAAGGATCTTTTTGTATGTCTGCAGATATTTGACCAGTTCTCAAAATTTATGTTATTTCCTATGATCCTTTCATGAGTTTTCACCTTTTTAATACTGTGTCTCTAAGTATAATTTTTGCATGTTTTCTAAGCTTTCCTCATATTTGTGATTAGTTCCCTACCATCAATCTTGGAAAAAGACATTCATTGAAATAGAAAAAGAAGCAGAATTTATCTAACAGAGAAGGAGTACAGAGCATTTATATTAAAAAATCAAAGTAAGACATAAGGTGTATAATAACCAAATTACAGTCTTCTAACTTGCCTTTCAGTAAACACCTTACAGCTTATTCCATTTGTCTCAAACATTAATTATAGTATCTCTGATGCTTTTAAGTGTCTCCAGTTGGGTAAGGAGTTTTTGACAAAACGGTGTCCCCTTCCCACAAAAGAACTTAAACATTTCACACTGTTATTGCAGGTTAATTCCCATGGGGAGATGAAACCTTTTAAGAAGTGAAGTGGGAATATCTCCTTTGACTCTGTTTGGGAAAAAAACAACAAAACAACAAAACAAACAAACAAACAAAACCCCCCAAACAAACAAAAACCCACCAACAAACAAACAAAAACAAACTAAAAAACATCCCCCAAACCTTAAACTTGTATTTAATTTAGTTCACATAACTGTAACAAAGCCTAAAATGAAATTACAAAAGAAAAGGGAACAATCAACACAAAAACTGTTTCAAGGGTATGTCTTAATAGCTGATCAGAACTGAAAGAAATAAATCTTCACACAAAAGCAGATCTTTCACTGGTGACAATTTTCAGGAAGGAAAAGGCACAGTCAAGGGAAGAATTTTGCATAAGCAATTGTTTTTGAGGGAAAAGACATATATACACTGATAATACACATCTTGCATCCTGTCCTTGACCATATGTATCCTCCAGCGGGGCGAGTTCCCTTGTCTCCATCCTGAAATAACCAACTGCAGCACTGACACCTCAAGCAGGTTGATGAGTTGTTATTCCTTGGATGAAGCAGCATTGGATCCTGAAGACCAAGGGGCACTCGGTGCTCCCAAAGACATTTGTCTTTGGATCATTAGGGGAAGGGCATGGTTTCCCTATTGTTAGAATTTGAGGCCCATGGAGAGAGAGCTGCCTTGGAGCAGAGGAGGCCAATTCAGCCCACAGCTTGCCGTGGGAGGGTGCCAGTGCTTCCACCAAGAGGCTGTCCACCAATTGTGAGGCACTGGAACAGGTTACCCAGCGGAGCTGTGGAAGTCCCATCCCTGGAAGTGTTCAAGGCCATGTTGGATGGGGCTCTGAGCAACCTGCTCTGGTGGAGAGTGACTCTGCCTATGGCAGAGAGGTTGAAACTAAATGATCTTTAAAGTCCCTTCCTACCCAAACCATCCTATGATTCTCTGATTCTACAATTCTATGAAAGAAATCCTGTTGTTGTGATGCCCCCAGGGAGGCTGGTGAATATTCTGTTTGGGCAGAAAACCAGATCACTTTCTGGAAGTTACCTTTACATACTAAAGCCATTTGCTGTACCTGTTAACACTGCAGCAGAGAACCTCCCCCAGAATGGTTCTCCCACGAGGAACATATCTGAGATCAAAGCCGTGGTACCTGATGTCTGAGAAAGGACTTGCAGTATTGCTCCAGAGGCACTAAGAGACAGACTTTCAGAGCCATTTAGGCATCTAACTCCTTTGAAATCAGGAAGATCTGAGTATTTCAATAACTGAGGGAGTTTGAGCAATGGGGCTAGCTTTCAGTAAGCATCATCATATTTTGAATTTATAGTACTTCCTCTCTATCTTGTCAGACTTTTGTCTTGCTTAGAAAAACTAATGGGATCTGTGGTCAGTTTGTAGAAATACACTTTTTTTTTTTAAAGCGATTTCCTGGTTTTAAATGTCCCTTGAAAAAGAAAGTAGAAAAAGGCCGTATTTCCAAATATCTGTTCTCCCTTCCATATTAGGAAATAAAAGGCAAATTACAGTATTGCCAAATATCCCTTCAAAACTCTGTAGGAAAAAGAAAGTAGAAAGAGGCTGTATTTCCAAATATCTGTTCTCTCTTCCATATTAGGAAATAAAAGGCAAATTACAGTATTGCCAAATATCCCTTCAAAACTCTGTAGGAAAATGAAGATATGTCAACATATGCAAGAACCTATATTCTCCGTATTACATCATGGATGGCCTTAAATTCGTCTGTCTCAAGGTTGTCCTTTGATTGGTATTCAAGTGGAGTGGTAAGTGTGTGCTCTCTAATCCCTGGAACACATGGTAATTTTTTCATTCTCTCTCCGTCTCCACCTGTTCCATGGTCCAGTGGAGGGCTGCAAATCCTATCAGGGGAGTGCAGCACTGCTAAGCCTGCTTCCCTGGCTCCAGTCCATCACATGTGCACTCAGGCTGCAGAGCACCGAGCCAGCTGCAGCCCAACGATCATGTTATCAGATGACGGATGGCTTCATATCAGGTGTTTAAACTGACGAGCTGCCCCATCTGGTAAATAATTTGGGAAGTCTGGCCTTGCTTGATGAATGGGGAAAGTGACAATGCCAATCAGTGTGACCCCTGCAGCTTCCCTGCTGCCGGCCCAACAGCCACAATCAAGTATATCCCACTGGTTTACTTTTTCAATCCTATTGTCACTCTACTGAGACCTACTGTCACTAAATTGCCACTAAATTATATCATTAATCCAAATATTTTCCTTGTATAAACCTTCACAAAATGCATACCACACCTTGAGCAGTGTTGGAAAGCAGATTAAGGTGACAGAAGATGATGCATTTATAGACGCTGGGCAGGTCTGTTACTGATGACCCTGGCAAGCAAGCCAGTGACACAATTATTGAGGCATTTTTTCTTTCTCCCTTGAAATTCAAAAATCATGAGGCTGAGCATCAGACATCAGGGGGAGATATAATGTCTAGATTCTCTCCTGGCTCTGATTCAGAAAATCACATACACTTAAAGCACGTGACAAATTCCCTCTAACTTCAGCAAAGCCATATTAATTGCCATCAGCTTGAGACCTAGTCCTCAGTATTTTATTAAAATACTCATTATAGAATAGGTGATTGAAAACTAACACTGTTTAAAATTACTACTGAAGTACCATTTCATAATGTGGTATTTAATGTCTATTCAAAAAAATACATCCTGTCTTTTTTTAAAATTTTATTATCTTATTACTTAAGTATGTGAAATATAAATTACATAAACACAGGAGCTTGAACTTTAATTCACTATTAAATTTTCATCCATGTACTGTATGTGTTTGGCTTAGTTGCATAGTGTATTGCAAACTGGCTACTTATCATAATAGAGATCAAATAATTGAGACAGGGCAGAATACACAGCGAGTACAAAAACAACATGTAGGTATTTTAACAACAAGGCAAACATCAGCAGCTACCTGAAGTATTTATCAGCCTGTGCATCTTTACATTTACTGTGGATCACTCCTGATCATTCCTTTGTGTACCATAGTACGCTTTTGTGAATTTGTATGCTCCTGGATGTATAGAGAGACTGTACAACATGATTTATGTTCTGCTAAGTTGTGCAACGCAGTTTTATCACTGAATCAGTGGCTAACATTTCAGTTTTATTTGCTATCTTTGCATATATCTGCCTCAGGTAAAATTCTATCACACTCGTGACATAAGGAATGTATATGGGTTTTATTCAGTTATTAACCACAAAACTTAGGAGGCAGAAGGAGATAACTTTCAAATGTCACAGAACAGTGATATGCATTGCTCCTATTGGCATACACACATATTCGAGGGTTTATTGTACTTACCTTAACCGTGTAATATGTCATAATCCTATGAGAAGACAGACTTTGTATTAAGAAGATCACTGAGATTTAAAATTTATACTAAATGAGATGGGTGGCAAGGTTCAGTTGCTATGCAGCCATCAGGTGTGGGTCTTCTTGCATCTCTCCTGAAACCAAAGGACAAGTTTTGGTGCTCTGATACCCTTCTTCTTATACTGTGTCTGTCCTTTTCTTCCTTCTAGCGACATTGCAGTGCATATTGGCAAGCCTAACACTTGCCTTTCCCCAGACACGGCTGAAGGTACAGAG
Organism: Callaeas wilsoni; assembly: GCA_013398955.1. Classification (NCBI taxonomy): domain Eukaryota; kingdom Metazoa; phylum Chordata; class Aves; order Passeriformes; family Callaeidae; genus Callaeas; species Callaeas wilsoni. Next base: position 88,076 of record VWPU01012584.1, read on the forward strand.
TGAGAACTTGCACGAATTAACAATGGGGATCTCAATGTTTGCTGGGAAACCCTCAACATATTTTCAGAAGGAAGTTCAAAGCCAAATGAGAAGGAGAAGATAATGCTATTTTACCTCCTTCCCCTCTCACCCTCCTTTCCTTTTACAGTGTCATCAAACTTTATGAGATTTTAACAACCATAAGACCTGGTCTAGGATTGGTGGGTCCTGAAAACAGGCAGCAACTTCATTTTGAGTTTTGGGTACACAAGGAACATAGAAGCCTCTGCAAAATTATTTTTTGTAAACAAAGACTACGTAAGAGTCAAAAATAATATATAGTTGTTTTTAAACTGATTTGTATGCACAACACAAAAGTATAAATGACTTCAGCAAGATTTATTGATTCGTGTCAAGGCATCATTACTTTTCAAAGTGTGAAAAATGATCATATATTTATGACCTGCCGACTGAAGCTGTTTTGTGAATTAGCAAAAGCTCTGGAGAGGAGCAGCCTAATTGCATTATCATAGAATCAGAGATGGTTGTCAATTTTCCCCCATTTAGCTTTTCTCCTTTAGTTTGTTAAAATGAAGGTGCCATACGTTGGCTGAATTCACTAATACCCTGATGAATGAGGTATTTTCCCAATAGGCTCACTACGAGTATAAACAGTGAATTAGGGATGATAGGTCATCAATCATATCTCCTTCAAACAGATCTTTGCCCTGAGATTATTTGTTATTTATTAAGAGCACTTACAAAGTTATCATAGAAAACACTCTGATGAAAAGACACTAAGTTGACCTTAATTCCCACTTACGGGGTTTGTAAGGCAGTTTGTTTGCTCATATTGATATCCCTCTGTGATGGCATACTAATACCTAGTTTTTATTTTCTCGATTAACAGTCTTTGTTTCTTTTACCTTTTGAAATATGTATAATTTTCATAGTATTCGCTTTTAATGTATCTATACTCTGTGGCTGAAATTCAATGTCTGCCCTGAATATTAAGTGAATATTTTCATGAATTTGAGGATGTTTCTGGATTTCAAGAGCTATGCTGGTTACCATTTTTATAGGAAACTTTCATTTACGCTCCTCTTTGGAAAGGTATTTAATCATCATCGGAGTAGTGTCTATGCACACACTGTACTGTAAGCAAGCATTTCATCTCCATTGATGAGCACCAGCCCCTGGTGGAAGTTAAGCATATGTTTAAGCAGTGTCCTGGCTGGAGGCACTTGCCTGGATGATATCCTTAATTTAAACCAAAAAAAGGTCAAAGGCAATCTATAATTCAGAGTACCTTTCACCTCCTGCAATGTGACTATGGCTGGCTCCAGCTGTGATGCTGAGTCAGTGGGGGAGGCAAAGCTGGAATTCAGCTGTAATTGCGTCCTGGGACCAGGGCTGCATCACGTGAGGCCCCATAACAAGCTGTGCTAATAATGTGCTAACAGATGCGGGAGGGCTTCTGCTCCTACTCCCAGCAAATCTATGACTTATCATGCTTATTAAGCTGGAGGTAAATTTGCCCTTCAAAAATGCACATCCAACACCCACTGAAACCAGCAGGAGCACAGTGCAGCAGGGTTGCACAGTGCGTCAGCGTTGGCTCTGCCTGTTCCTTTCCCTGGCTGCTCATGAAGCTCCCCTGTCATGTCCCTTTGGTTTTCAGCCAGGAAGGCAGTACACTGGGCAAGAGTGGACGAGCAGTGTCAAGTGATGCTTCCTTCCCCACGCACTAGGTGCTCCCAGCATACACAAAGTGTTGCTTTTTGGGAGATGCTGCGCCAAAAGCTGTGTTACGTGTTCTGCAGTCCTCAGCGGACTAACTTCCTAAGAATTTGTTTGGATCCTCATCCACTCAAATGAAATATATCAGGCACAGCAGCATGACAGTTAGGGCACAGGGGGTAGACTGGAGCAATTATAACAATCTGAGTGCTGGGTTTGTAGGGTATTTACATCCAAAAGTTGGGAGTTTTACACAGTCACTGTCTACCATGGAGCAATGCAGCCAATACCTTCAACAGGGAGCTGTCTGTACTCTGGAAACTGGGCCAGAAGGGAAAGGATCCTGCATTTACCTCCTCGATGTGCAGTTACTCATGTTGATAGAAAACTTTAAAGCTCTGAAACTTATTTAAGAGCTGAAATTGTATTTCAAATTCTTTTTTCCCATCACAGTCTTTCAAACATGGCTGTAACGTGCACACTTACACTTATGCAGTCTTATCTTTAATTGTATGGCCTAATTATATAGCCTTATTTAATTCTCTGCGCACAGACTTTGGCTGGAATATTTTTGGAACTTAAGTACAAGAGAGTCACTTATAAGTGGTTACGTTTAAGTGCGTTTATGAAAATCTTTTTACTTGAATATTAGGAACACAGCTTCCACTGCTCTTCCTAATTGCAACACCATGGGCATCTTTCTGAGAAGTCCCAAGGACGCTGTGAAGACCATCAAATTACAGACATGCATTTGGAATCCTATTAATATTTGTATAATAAAACCTTCATTCACACACATGTTAAGGAAACCCAAAGGAATGCTAGCACAGTATGTGCAACTTCTGGCTCACCTGGATGCTTATGGATAATTTTCCCCATTAGACAACAGCTAACACCTTCAACACATGAACCTGTGACTACCAAAATGATAAACGTTGCGGAGAGAAAAAAACTGATGCCTGGACTGAAGCAAAAATCCTAAGGAAGGCAAAATGTTTTTGAGATTTTAAAGGAAATTTGTTTACAGAAAGGTGGGCTCTTGCATAAATTAGATTTTCTGTAGACAAATTTTATCACGGAGCACATGTGTGTGACTCCATGATAATGGGGGTTCTTTTTGGAAACAAATTCTTTAGAGATGTTGCTGCATTGGTATTTCCACCACTGGCACAAGTGTTCCAGGGCTGGGACTGTGAACGGGGTTCAGATTTGCTATTCAGCAGCTGGAACGCATTGTTATTATTCAGCAGGCTGAAGGATGAGTCAAGGAGGTATGATAAGGTCTAGAAGACTAGGGTAAATGCGCGAACAAGCTCAGGGAGGAGATGGCAGAGTGCTGGCTGCAGCTTTCCACGCTGTACCTCCTGTCGGCTCTTCACAGCCTTTAACATGCACGGTGAAACTTTAAAGGCGGAGAATAGCCTTAAGAAAGGGAAGAATTGTAGGTCTTTCGTGAGGTTAGTATTTCTATTGAGAAAAAACAGAGAGATTTAAGAGAATGGGGAAGGTGCTACTGTAATAGCAACATAAACTAAAGTGGGCGATTTCTAATTGAACAACGGGTGGTCCTGTTTTTATCAGTTTATGGTACCGCCTGTTTTTGTCTCCATGAACGCTCTTCTTTTGTCATTCGGCTATATAATCACCACCTTTTGTAAGATAATCACAGGTAATTAACTTTGTAACTGTTCTTGTCCTGTAGACTAGTAATTGCCGGTCTCTGAATCACAAATCTGGGAGGCTTCTCAGATAAAGGAAGATATGATCTAGCTGTAATTTCAAGTTTTTGACAACTGATTGAGGGCTAATTGTTTTACACCTGGTGATATATTCATGGCAATTCTCACTTTGATAGTGGGTCTGAAAGGTTAGACTGCAAATGAACCACACTTCTAAAAATGCATTGTTCATAATAGTGAGCTCTGTACAAGCTTAGGAGGCAGAACATTTAAATTCTTATACTTTTTTGTTCTTTATATCTTTGATTTACTCTTAGATATACTGCACCCTGGATCAAGTGGAACAATTCAGGTCTGAATAAAGAAAATAACAATTGCTTTATCAGTTCAGAATAAAACTAAATCTTACCCAGTCAGCTCCTGAGAGTAAGCTAAGCACCAGCAGTTGCTTGAAGAAGTGAAAAAAAACCCATGGCAAATGCAGTGATATCTTCTTAGGATATGTTCCTGGCCTCCAAATATCTGTATCTCAAGGGCATTTTGAGGTGCAGGTATAGTACTTTAATTAAATACTTTATGATCAGTTTTTAATGCATCAGACATGGATGAATGTGATGTTTTCACATTCATTTTGTGATCTGGAATTCTACAATTTGGACATATATTGTATGAAAGACCATGTTCATTTGTTTGCTTTTAACTCACTGTTAATATGATGCCTCCATTACTGTCCCTCATGACATATCCTATCTGAATCAGGCAATATTTGAAAACAGTGCTAGAATTCACGGAAAATAAAACAATAACAGGCGATTTGAAATGTTTGTAAACTGTGGTAGTTGTCAAGATATAAAGCTTTTGGTTCATAAATATAAAAAAATGATTTGTTAGCAACATGGCCAAGGAAACATGGCATGTTGAAGCAGTTTATATTCGATAACTGTGGCTTAGTAGAGGTTGTTAATAAAGGTTTCTCTAAGCATCTGTCATTTGTATTCAAATTTTTTATTATTACAGACAGAAGTAATTTTTGTCAGAGTCCATAATGCTGAAGGTAACAATCAGGAATATCTATATATCATGTTAGAAATTATCACTCTGCTTGAGTTCAATTTTACTTGAGATTAATTGAATATTGGCAGAAATTGCTCAGTTATGTGGCAAGTCTTCATCTCGTGGAACTTGGTCTGCATGTCTTAATAGAAATAATATAGTCTGGCTCAACTACAAGTTACTGAACTATTTGTGCTGCAATTATTTAGTGAAGCTCTGGTACGTGTGTAATGCAAGAAACTAGATTAGATTATCATGATGGTCTTTTCTGGCCTTAAAATAAATGGGATCTATAATATAAAACTGTTTTCATTCAGGTTAATCATCATCAGCTGTATTTTGCCATTCTACACATGGTGAGACTCATGTATTTCAGAGGAATTGTTCACCATTCTGTGCACCGGGAAAAATTCAGACCAATGTTGATGAATGTAGTGCAAAAGTAGTTTGAATAATGAGAGAACACATTATTTGAAAAAACTTGATGACTTACTTATACATACTATGTTAAATATATGAACTACCAAGGTAAAAAGGGCTTTGCTCCCCTCTTTGGCCATTATCCATAAATGGATACAACAAAACACTCTTGTGAGGCACAGAACAGGTCAGGGAAGGCAGGAATGGAAAACTTCTGCCCCCTCCCCAACACATATCAGTGCTCACAGCATCTTTCTCCATCCTCTGTAGGGACAGCACAGTGGCAACCAGTGAAAGAATTAAAATCACACCGACATTGTTTATATGCCTCCAAATCCCAGTGCTGTTCAGACTATGATTAAATGTCCCAAGACAGAATTCAACACCTGGCTGAAAAGTTTTGCACCTGGCTTCAGTGCTCGATTCTCATATGAAGAGGAGCTGAGGGAACACACCTTGGACTTCTTCCAGCACTGCCTTTCAGAGTACTCGGGTGTGTAAACAGAAACAAGAGGTCAGCAACCGAAGAAAACATCATTGCCACAACAAACACTGCCAGGAGGGGTGATCCTGTCTGCGTCTGTCAGTGGGGCTGTCACTTCATCACTGCTGACTTTGGAGGCAATGCTAATGGCTGAAGGCTTTTGTGTCCCTGCTGGACCCATTTCTCCATCTCACAGTGGGCTACCTCGGCTGTTGTGCTAAGACAGTATTTTGGGAAGAAGGCAGACCTGGAAATTTGCAACAGAAGATTATTTCTCTTAAAACACCCCATATTTAGGATGGAGGCACTTTTTAACACAGATCAATGCACTGATCTCCACCAACTGACTGCGGAGAAAGGAGAGCACATTACAGCTGAAGAGAGAGCAAACAGCTGGAATGGGAGGGGTGGAAGGAAAGCTTGCAAGCTTGGCCCCGAAGAAGCATGCTGATCCTGTGGTTCTGCCACACTTCAGGATAAACAAGACGTCTGTATAGCAGAACATTGTCACAGGATCAGGATTCCCTATTTCAAAAGTAACCACCAGCTTAGCCCCATATTTATTTTAAGTACCTCAGCTTTGCCCTGGTGTTCGTGTAGCAGCAGCAGCAGTTAATTTTCCTGTGACAATGTTCTATTCTGCTGACATTATCTCTTAAATATAAGACTATTCTATTAAGGTGGATGAATTGAATTTCATTTCCTCTCGGTTCAAATAATGGCATTCTATTCACATCACTTTCAGTACATCATGGCAGAGTATGGACTTTTGTTAGAGGCTGGTACCTGCTAATGCTGTTACAGCAAGGGTAGAGATTTCCATTATAAATCCTCTTTTACGGTGTTTTAAATCAGCTTGAAAAGTTCTCTCCAAGATGAAACCTGGCACCAGGGAAAAAAAAATTAAAAATTTGAAGTTAAGAATGATTTGGCTTGGTTGTTTTAAATATCTTTCAATTGTATAAATAAATGGAAAGTTTATCAGTTCAAGACTTATTTAAAATATCTATAAATCAGCATCTCTTCAGCTCAAGGATATAGTTTGACTTTAGTTCATAATGTATTCTAATTGCTTTTTGTATTATGAAAAATAACAAGTTCTTAAACTTTGGAGAGTGTGTCTTCTACATGTCAAATAACTACTTTACAGAAGGGGTTTTGCTGCACATATTCTAAATATGTTTTTATCCCAAATAAATGTTAAAAATAACATATTCATAAATCTGCCTTAATTCATGCTTTCATGGTAAACTTTTAACACTTACGAAACAGCTGTTACAGTCAATATTTTTTTTGTGTTATAACAACTCCCTGTTTAAAAGTCATGATGTAACCTGATTCAGAAAAACACTTAAGCGGGGCTCAAGAAGCAGAACAAGGAGCAAACAAGACAACACAGCAAAGCGGTCTGTTCTCCCAGGCAAAGTGGCTGGGCTGCACGACCACAGAGTCTGGAGACCATGGCAGCTGTTGGCTCTCTCATCTCTGGCTCTCCTGTCATCTGCATGTCCCCTTCAGGCTTTTTTCTCTGAAGCATATGCATTCTTTAAAACACTGTTTGCTGCATCACCCCGAAAGAAATCCCTTTGTAAGAAGGCTGTGTGATGAAACAAGAAAGAAAATTCTGAGTATAGCAAATTCTCCTCAATTCTAATACTAGCAAAAAATCCACCCTTTTACCAGCAGCCACAGTGCAGAGAACATAGGCATGTTTTTATCTTTAATAGTTGTTTTTCAGGAAAACGCTTCTGTTTTTCTTATACTTCAGAACTTTCTGAATTATTTGTGCACTCATTATTTATTGAATATTCATTGATCAATAGAAATGACCACTGACTCTGCTCTTATTTTCACCAACAATTTCATTAAACACACAGCTTTCCCTGGACCTCAGAAAGCATGGAATTAAAGTCCAGACATACACTCTTTGAATGCACACACATTACATCACACTAAAACTCACAGAAGAAGCATTAATAGGTGCACGGATTACAACAATTGCACATTATTTCAATGCGCTGCAATCATGAGAAAAACATTAAAACATGTAGTGCTCAGACATTTTACCAGCTTCCAACTAGAAGGCTGGCAAATGCCTTATTCCGTGTTTCTAAGAGGTAACTGACTTGAGCAGGCATCTTCTTTCAGGCTAGCAAATTCAGGTTAAAAGTCAGTCTTTTTCCACCAGTCCTCTAAGTGTACGTTACATTATTTTACAGATATTTCAGGGGTTTGGTGTCCCATCGAGGTGACCAGGAAAATAATGTCTAAGGAAAATACATTTTCCACAAAGGCTGAGTGAAGAGCAATACACATATGGACCAAGGCAAAAAAGTTTTCATTTCGTATTGCAGAAAATATCCAGTAAATTAGAAGTGATGAACTTTAGAGGAGTTCCTATCAATATGGTTGGTCTCTCCCAAGCAATCATTATCCTGGCTATCAAACACTGCAAGAAGGAACTCTTTCCATTTATGAATTAACAAATGTGGTGTGAAAAGCAAAATGAGACATAGATAACTCATGAATTGCCACTGAGCATTTCAGGAAACCAAATCATGAAATGTTACTCCAAGTTTTCTGTGTGGTTTCCTGTCTTTCAGTTCAGCATTGTCTTGCTGAATCCTTCACACCAGTATCACAAACTGTTCTACCTGCACTGAACTCCTTCTCTACATACTGAGCTATGAGAAATATCAAGCTCTCAGATAGCTGTAGCAGTGTGAATAGTTTCCATGTGAGACATTCACTGCTCCAGGAACCTGTTAGAAAAGAATGCTTCAGCACTCAATACTTCTGTCACCAGATGTACAACACCAGCCACATGAACCCTTTGCCACTGACTGATGTGCAAGTATAAGCCACCTCAAAACAAGTTCTGTGTGTGATTTTTGACATTAGCCTCCAGTTTTCAAGATCATGCCTGAGCTCTGCAATCCCTTTTATAACTTTTTGATATCCTTGCAGAAGCCTCTTTCTGCTAATTGCCAGAAGAACAACATACTAGTCTACATGGCTAGACAATACCTGAAGGGAACGAAAGTATAGAGAAGAACAACAATAATTCAATTTGATACCAAATATATAGGATCTATAATTGGAATTCAGAGTATATCCACTAAAATATCTCCACGCTAAGCAGCTGTCATATGGCAGTGGGGACAATAGTGATATGGCGTGTGTACTACTACCAGAGTAGTTCAGTGGAACAGATCATTCTACATATATAAGAAACACCAGAAAATCACTCAGAAAACTGAACTGCAGCAGTGTCCAAATGTCCTAATGACCAGAAGAGGGGGACTGCACACATGGATAAGAGATGCCTAGATTCAATTCCAGCTCTTAAGTAATTACGTGAAAAATGATTCCCTCTTTAGGCAAAAAGCTTGTCTACATAGGAAAGCAGACTGGAAGAGGTGTCACAACAGGGTCGCACTGCAGACAAACCCATAGAATGTTCCCAGGTTTGTAGAAATTTTCTGACCTGAGAATGGCCACAAAGGTCCCCAGGGTAGGTTTTAGGAGAGTGAGCAGTGTGAGCTGGAGTGCTTGAGAGCTTTTGCAGAGGAGAATGAGCATGGCTATGCCTATTGGGATAATAAAGAGAATAGAAAAGAACATGAACCACCTATGGTGATACTGCAGTTCATGTGTTGTGAGAAGGACCAAAATCAAAGTCTTTAGGTGCCATACATAACAACAGTCATATAACACTATAAAAGACATGAGGGCCTTTAGTCCCTTTTCCAGGAAGGCAAATGATGTAACCAGTAACAGGTGAATATATATATATATATATATATATATATATATAAAAAAAAAAATATGACTGACTTCAAGGATGGTTTGCATCATCGTGATTTGAGAGGACATATGTCAGGGTGTGGAAAGGCAACAATTTCTTGATCTAAGAAAATGTGCTAGTGAAAGCAGCAGAGTTGGTATAAGAGCACATGCTGCTGGTAAAATAAGATGTTCATGGGCACGGGGGGTCAGATGTGCTGACACTTCTGAAATAAGTTGATTGTGAAATTGCTGCATTAAAATTTTAGAAGAAGATGTGTAAAGTTAAAAAAAGATAAATCCATCTTCACTTTCCTAGCTTGAGCAGTTTAAGAGATGCTCAGCTGTGACTAGAGAGGAAAGGATGCCAACTTTCCAGCGTGTGTGTGCACATTTCTTTTGCTCATAATTAATAGCCCCTGTGCTTGCTAAGTTTTTGGAAAGCAGCTCGCAGCCTACCTAGGTAATGCCTTCTGACAACGTTTTGAAGATCAGTTATGTCATATGGCTGCCTTTTAGAAAAAAAATTGTAATGCATAGCAGTGCCATATGGCATCTCTGAAGAATCAGCCGGATTGGACAGACATTCATTGGATAAAGTCCCACAGCACTTGGAAAAGAATGTAGTCCTGTTGCCAAAATGTGGCCTTTGTTAATCTCCTAACTATTATTGTGCAGAAACCAATTCATCTGTATTAATTATAAACAAATTTTAATTACTTCAGTAAAAGCTCATTATACAAATATCTAATGCCAAACAAGTGCCTTAACCCTTTGTGAGACCCCAAAGAAATCTTTAGATATTTCATGGTGGGTGCTCTATGAAAAGCTGAAATTTCAGCAAGAGTGCAGAGTACAATTGTGTGACATTATCTTTTCCTCTCTCCATATTTCATATTGTATGTGTGTTTTACAGACTCTATCAAAATAGTGTCTGTGGCTATAAAAGGCCATTTACAACGCAAATCTGAGAGCACATAACTGAACCTGGCATTCTCTACTGTTTAAGACTTCAAAGTAAAATATAGTCCATTTTAAAATCGCGACGACCCTCAATGGTATGAATAATGTGACAAACTGTGACCTGTTCATAGTAAAGCATTCACCACTGTTAAAGCTTGCAGTTTTTCTGTCTGGCTTGTAGCCCTACCATCTACCAATCCACCTGAGATGCAGGGGAATGGTGTTTGGGGGTAGCTCAGGCACTGCTGTTGATTCTGTAGTCTGCACCCATGAAGAAGCTTTTGAGTCTGTTTCACAGGAATATGTGTTTCACAGGAAAGTTAAGCAAAACATTGCAGTTGGTTATACTCACCAAGTCTTTGTGAAAAATTTTAATTTGTTATTAATGCATACAGATTTGTCCTCTTTAGCTTGGATCCTTCCATTTCTTGGAGTGATTTTTTTGTGCAGTGTTCCTAAATACAGCACAGCCTGTCCTAAGCACTGGCCACCAAAAAGGGCTTCTCTAACCTCACTTTGAGATGGGTGGGTAGTAGTGCTCTTCCTTGTAACTTGGCTACCACCAAGACGTGATGTGGGGCTCTGAGAGGTTAACCCAGTCAGACTGCTCTGTCACATGATATATTAACACGACAGGCCCAAGGTCAAGAAAACACAAAGCAGGACCCTGGAGTTTTGCCATGAGTTTCAGCTGTGAATGAAATCCAAAACTCAGTGAAAAAAAGAACAACTTTCTTAGTTTGAGGTCAAAACCATCCAACCTGTCTTAACCATCCATCTTACTTGAATTATTAGAACATACATAACCTTATAGTATAAAACTCTTGCAGTCTTAAATCTCTCCAGACTTGCTGAAAAATTGACCCACCTTAATGAAACCTACAGGAGTTTGACATATTGAGGGTTACAAATGACATTTTGCAAACATATATATTTTCTTATTTCACAGGACTTTTCCTATCAGACAGCATAGTTTCAAAACTTTATATTTGTGCAGGAATTTTTGAATAATATGTGAACTTGGGTGCTATCTGTGGTTTTATTTCACCACATTAACCATTTTGTCTTAACATACATTCCCAGCAGTATTAGGATTTGGACCTCAATAGCTTAAAACCAACAGAACCAATTCATGCTTTCTTCCTACCTTAAGCTTTGGAATTCCCACTTAAAAAATAACTCTGTCTCCCTCTAATTTTCTTGCTTTTGCTGTATTAGCACAAATATTGTCACGAAAGCTAATTCCAGGGTAATTAATACATGGTTTATATCTTCATTTGAGACTTCTGGTAATGTTATCTCTAATCATCAAGGTTAAGTTCACCTTCTCTGTATTAAATTGACAGAAGCACACTCACAGCTCTGTATGTAATGGCCCCATGACCACTGAGTGGCCTTATGACCAAAAAATTGTCTTATACTCAATGAACAGTCTTTAAGGACCATAAATTCCAGTGGCCTGTGCAAATTGTTGAGCAAAGATGTTCTCTGGCATAACATTCTGTTTTCCTGGAAATCACTGACTGAAATGTTGTGTAGAGAGCTAATTTCTTCTCCTCAGAAGACAGAGGGAAATCACAGAAGGAGAAGTACGAAGCGGACAGTTTTTGCTAAAAGCTTGCTAATCCACTACACTTCTAGGAAACTGTATCTCATTTTACATCCAAATGCACTGGCATCTTACAGTAAAAAAACCTGAGTAACAAATGCTGAAATCCAAGGACTTTCAAATATTAAATTGCCATAGATAACTTCTTGGTTTTCTGTGGTATTTGTGGGAAATTTTCATGTGAATTAAAAATAAACATTGATATTGATATATTAAAACTAGAAGTCTAAAATTAGATATCTATGACATACTGTGATACCTCATTAATATGTGGGTACTCAGAGATCCTAACTATGGAGTCCTCATTGAAGTAATATCAATATTGTGTATAAATTTTATACATAAAGCAAGCAAGCTGTTAGTATTTTTGAATACAGATTTATGTACTTTTAAAGCTACTTTATGTAGCTTTAAACAAACATGATGATCCTACTGAAATAAATAAAACACTTCAGCAAGGGGAAGATGAGGAACAAAAGGTTATTTTCCAATTCCCTTCCTAGAGGTTCTGTCTTAGTAGATAGCTCATTTTATTTCAACTAAGTTACGTAAAAAACACGTTTTCATTACATCCGGAATAAAAAGCATGGAACCAGAAATTCTTATTACTGAAAAATCAAATATGCTGTAGAAAATGTATGCTTGAAAGTCTTAAATTACATTTTATGTTTTGCCTACTTGGTCTTTTTTCCCATTATCTCTCACAATTAGGCCTTAGTAAATTGAGGGTTACAGTCAAAAACAGCAAGGAAGAATCATGAAGCTGGCAGGACTGACTGTGCAAGTAGCCAGAGCATCTGTTTCAAAACAGTGCCATGAAATGAAACTGCAGGGAAGAAAACGCATCAAGGAAAGAGATGCATTATCAAGAAACCAGTGGCAGTCAAGAGGAAAAAGCCAGAGAAACTCAAATTGAAAGTGATACAAAATTTGGTGCCACGAAAATAGGTGACAGGTTATGCACTGACTGGCAAGGTTAGACTGGCCTGGACTCGCCTGGAGAATGTCAGAAGTGAAAAGCACCTATCACACCACTATCAGAGAGGGTGTGTGCTGAAGTAGCCAAAAAAATCCCATATTAGTAAGCTCTGCCTGTTTTTTGAGCCTGTCAGACCCTGACCAGAGCAACTCAGAGGACTTGTATGCAATGTGGCTTGGCAAACTTTTTTTTTTCTGTTTGTCTTTGTACTATACTAACTGTGTGATAGGCCAAAAGAAAATTAACCAGGAGAAATTAAGGGCAGGCCATCAATAGTCCGAGACCAACTTAAATCTCATCAAATGTAGCAGGAGAAGCTAATCTGGGAAAATAGAAGGGTAGTTGCCATTTTGCATGTCAGGACCAGACTGTCCATTTGTGCTCATGTGGTGTTGCTGAAAGCAAAATACCAAGAGAAAAATCAAAAAAGTAGTAGAAGCCTGTGCTGCCTTGTTGTATGTGTATAATGGAGCCTGGGTACAGGTTGGGATAACACCCTTCTAATGAATAATGCTGTTTTCCTTTACGAGCCAAAGGAGCTGGGGCTTCTAAAGGTAACAAGTTTCAGTATTTGTGTCAGACCACATTCCACATGTTTTTATACTAACAGCTATGGAGCACTCTACGATGCACCTTTGTGTCCTAGGTTAATAAAAGTTTCTAAAGGAATTTGATTAAAATAGAAGATGTCATAGTATTTTTTCTTGGGGAAACAAAATAAACAAACCTAGCAATGTGAACCACTGTACTTTTCTTGGCTTTTAATATTAAGCAATTAGCATTACTCTAAAATTTACCACAGCCCAAATTAATAAGAGGTTCATTTTAAAATTCTTTAAGGCTGACTGATTAATACCCTGGAAAGAAACCATTTCTGCCTAGTGCATGAGACTATTTTAATTTCTGTGATGCTGCAGTTCCTAAGCTTATGAAGAGGTTTAGAGAGGTTTCCCAATGTTGATCATTTTGCAGGAAGACAGGCTCAATCTGAAGGAAAGTGTGCTTCCACATAGCTGCCAGTGATCCCTTTGGGTTTATGGCTCTGTGTTGATGCCCCTTCCTTACAAGGATGAACTTGCACACATGTCGCAGAGTAGGTTTTGATTTACTGGCAGTTACAGAAGGTATGTAACCTTGCTGGGATCTTCTTTCATTGGGAAGAAGAGCTGGTAGCTTGTGACTATTAAAGTCTGTCACTGAGAGAAGAACTGGATTCCTCCTCCGTGATTCTTCCTCGGGAGCTATCATTAGACTGCATTTGTTGGGTGGGGATGGGGTGGGAGGCCAGCTATGCTGCCCAGGGCTGAGAGCACTGCACTGGTCTGAGGCTAATCCCGGGCCGCTGACTTTCTGGGTGTTGTGGCTCTTGTTCACACTGTGCTGCTGTTTTTTCACTTGGATCTTTTTGTTTAGTATGAAGAACACTGGTGAAAACCACTAGGTAAGAGCAGAGAACTATGATAATCACTAGAGAATCTGAGAAAATATTTGTAGTGTTAAATACCATGATCATGTACTTTATGACATGGTACCATCATAAACATTTTGTTTTTACCTGAAAGCCTGTGAATAATTTCCCCTCATTTTGTTTCTTACCCAGAACTACAGTTGCCACAAAACCAGATCTATTCTTGATTCCTTTTTAAAGAAATTATGCTTGCCAATTTTGCTGAGTGTTTGAAAAAAGCACGCGACTCAAAAACAGTATATTTGATAATGTGAGAAACCTTTGAAATGATCTGTGGTATTTTTGCTACAGATAACCATCCTATAGCGTTGCATAATGATATCCAAACAGTGAAACCAGTTTTGCACAAAAGACATTGAGTTAGTCTGGAAGAATGACCCACCCTGTGTAGGAGGCAAATATGTACTGAAAAAAAGAGGCAACAGAGTTTTTCTTCTCTCTTGTTGTAATTTTAAGTTCCATACTTACACAACATGAGTAGAGGACATGATGGAGGGAAATGAAGGGAACTCCCAACTCCCTCTACTGGGAAGAACCAGAAGACCCGCTCTGGACATCGTTCCTTGTATTTTTGTACATACATTTACTGTTGCTTTCTCTGATTTTTTTTTTTTTTTTTTTTTTTTTTGTTATTGGGTCATATTTCAACATGCACAACTGATCCTGTGTTGCTATCAGCACCCTATTTCTGTGTGGCTGCAGGTGATGCTGCTGCATGGTGAGTGCTATGGGTGATGTATATCTGGCTATGACAAGTTGGCTTTGCTGGGATGCTGAAGTCTGGCTTTCAGCAGGGAACCAAGATTACTGTTGGATGAACTGCAGGCACCATTCTGGCCTTATCAAAATTGGTGGAGTGAGGGCCCACAAAGCCAAGAGTACCACCAGGGCAGAGCAGAGGTGGCAATGGTCTTTTTGAGCCTCTATAAAGGTGTAAATCCTATCAAGGAACAGGATCCCCCAACCAGCAGTGGTATCAACCTCACTGAGCTCCATCCCATCTGCCTGTGGACTGCAGAGCTGAAAAGCCCCATCTACTCTGAGTGGATTCACACTGGAGTGTGTTTTGGAAGGACATTTCTGTGAGAGCAGTGGGGTCACTCCTGAGTACTCCTGGCTGATATAGTAAATAAATGTTTTTGGTATAGGTTTGTTCTGACATGCCTATGACCTTGACACTGAGAATCTAGTACAGTCTCCAACCAATATGCTGGCATATAAACTGGAGCAGATTTCATATTTCTGATTAAAATACAACTATGACTTTGATGACTGACAAGAGACACTTTTCCCCTGAATCTTGTATTGTCTGTTACTCTGATTCTCATGGGAAATATAAGTGCTTGGTAATATAGAGAAGCACTGGCAAATACAGTGAAGCAAGTTTAATTTCCTAATTCGCAAGGCCAGAAGTATGAATATGATTATAGGAAGGGATGTAAACCACATGATAGATTTTTAAAGAAATACCACCATTTCACACTGAACATTGTCCCCATCATAGCCACTGACCTCTACAAGTTACACCTGTGAAAGAGAGCAGCACTTTCTCCTTTTTGGTACTGTTTTATGACATCATATCAGAAATTTATTATTTAACAAAATGCAGTGCTCTCTGGATTTCCAGACAGGAATGTAATCAAATGGCATGTGTGAAATTAATGGTACAGAAAACTTAGCACAAGGAGTGATGAAGTACACTTTAACATGAAGAGCGGTGATGTACACGTTAGCACATCAATTTATCCAATGTGAAGTCAAGCGGAAATTATTTATAAATCATTTGTCTTTTTAAAGGAAGGTGATGCTAAGATGTTGCCCTTAACATGTTTGATAAGCACATTCTGATGTGATTTAAGTCTTTAGATAGACTCAAAATGAATACAGAGAGCCTTGTGGCTTTGATACCAACAAGAATGAGCACATCAGAGAGCGCCTGATATGTAGAATAGTAAAGAACTGACAAATACGACTCACAGAAATCTTACAGTTAAAAGCCAAGGTAAATTTAAAAAAATGTAGGATAAGTGGCACAGCAATAATAACTTAGGAAAAAAGAAAGCTTCTGTGAGAGAAAGAGAGGGAGGGGGGAAGGAAGGAAGGAAGGAAGGAAGGAAGGAAGGAAGGAAGGAAGGAAGGAAGGAAGGAAGGAAGGAAGGAAGGAAGGAAGGAAGGAAGGAAGGAAGGAAGGAAGGAAGGAAGGAAGGAAGGAAGGAAGGAAGGAAGGAAGGAAGGAAGGAATGATCACCCCTTATCAAGGAAATGGGACAGAACCAACACATACACAAACCAGAGATCCCAAGATGGCTGTGTGTCCGCACAGAAGGAAGATGACAGCTCTCACCCTGAAGTGTAGAAGGAATGAATGCTCTCAGGCACCTCTTTATTTTAAGATGTGCTTTACCTTTACTGTGGATTAGGAACCTCAGTCACCAGTATGAAGTAACCGAGGACAAGTAAGCAGATGAAATGTAAAGAAGCTAGTGCTGCCATGCCCAGTTTTGGTTTCCTTGTCCTGACTTCCCTGAGGACAGTGACTGTAGCTTCCACTTTGCTTTGGTGACAAGGGATCAGGCTGGTCCTGAGAGTTTCAGTTAGACTCTTTGGCTTTAAGCAGCAAAAAGGTGAGACAGGTCTGGGATATGAGCAAGTTGAAATTGTTTACAGCGTAGTCCAGGATAAAATGCGGAAGCAATCTGGAAAATATTCCTTATGTCTTCATTAAGAACTATGAAAAATAAATCCTCTCTCTTAGCATTTTCTTTTTCTATCTACATAGGTCTAAATATCTAAGGCTACACTGAAGAACCCCATAGATGTGGTCAAAAGCCCGATTGCATGGAGACATACCACACACTGAATCAACATCTGCTGCAGTTATTCAGGCAAAGATCCTATTCTGATGATTTTTCCCCTCTAATAATGTCACTATAGGTAAATCTTTCAAAGAGGTTTTACACAGTGAGCGGAGGAGATAAGGCCAGTTTGGTGAAATCTGTCAAATTCAGGAAAAAGTTGTTTAACCCATTTGAAGTGGTATATGTTTCTCTCATGCCAAGTATTGTGTAAAGTTGTATTTTCCACATTTTAAAAGAAATCATTTTAGGATGAGCTACAGATTAGAGCTCAGACCTGAACTGTTTCTTTTTTGACATCAATTGTGGTGAAAATACCACACAAGTAGACTTTCAAGGTCTTTTCTTACTCTTTTCTTGTCAGCAGGAAGATCTTATTTACAATCAACCATATGCCAACAATCTTACAAGATGCAGGTAGAAATTCAGACAAGGTCTACTTCATCATGACAGTGCTTAAACAGTGATATAATTCAGAAACACTGCTTTGATCATCAGGCTGGCATCACAGATATCTCAGAATTATTACAAAGGATTTCTTATGAGCCCTAAAGGGAGTATACTATTATAGTAATAGGTTATTGGGAGTTTGAGAAACATTGCAACATTAAAGTAAACAGAAGTAGTAAAGGTCATGTAAGCTGCTGGACTAAACCAACAGGAAATATAGGCTATGGCCATCAGGATATGTGACAGACATGAAGTAAAATGGAAGCAGAAAAAAAATCAAGATTATATTTGAAATACCATCATATAAAAATATATCAGAACTAGTGTGGTTCATCAGCATGATAAAATTTGAAGCAAATTCATACTTAAACTCTCATTAAAAAGGCCAATCTTTTTTATTAACTGCTTAGAACAGACACTGAAAAGAAACAGGATAAAGAACAGGAGTGTGCTTTTGAGAGTTTAAAGACTCTATTGACTACATTCCCAGTTCTGGCATTTTATGATATTTCTCAGTCTACAGCTGTTTCAGCAGATGCCAGCAGCTATGGTCTTGGTATGGTGCTACTCCAATTACATGGACATGATTGGAAACCTGTAGCTTATTGTTCCAGATAGCTTTCAGATGCCGAAACCAAGCACAATCCAATAGAGAGAGAATATTGGGCAACCATACGGGCACAAAAAGAATGATATAGCATATTCTTGGTCTTGATAATGTCTAATGACAGCCCCATGATTCCCATGTTATTAATAGGGTACTCTTTAGACTGTAGAGATCATTCACGCATTTGAAATACAGACAAATTCCCCTACTGTAAAATCTGTTCACATAAGCTCATCTGGAAACTTATGGAGATCACTCTTGTCAGTAGAAGCTGTCATCAAAGCCAAAGTGTAAGCTGGTGTCCTTTTGATGCACTGGCATCAGGGCAGAAACCAGATGTGTTAAACCAACCACATGATCACATGTGGCTTTTGCACTATTGCTACACAGGTTTCAGTGATCCAACCCTGCCAGCTCAGGCGTTTCTCAGTGACCATCCATGGCTTCAGCAGGTAGAGACAGACGAAGTCCAAGACTACTTGCCTATAATTAACAACTCTTCCGGTTTCCTGTATCTCTTTTCTAAGAATTGTAGTTTGCCATTTAGAAGTGAAGTTATTTGTAGGGGTTTGAGTTCT
>VWPU01012585.1:0-31245 GCA_013398955.1 Callaeas wilsoni
CTGGGAGCATCACGAGGGTGCAAAGGAATATTGAAAAAACAGTCCTCGATGTCTAAGACAGCCAGCTTCCACTGTCTGGGGAGCATAGAGGGCGATGGAAGGCCTGGTTGCAAAGGACCCATATCCTCTATGACCTCGTTAATTTGTCTGAGGTCCTGTAGGAGCCTCCACTTGTCTTTGCCTGGCTTTTTTAAAACAAAGACAGGGGAGTTCCAAGGGCTGTTGGAGGGAACAAGGTGGCCTTTAGACAGCTGTTCCTCCACCAGGGATTCTAGAGCGCGTAATTTCTCCTTTGATAGGGGCCACTGATCCACCCAGACAGGTTTATCTGTCTTCCAAGTCAAAGGTGGTGTTCCGCGCTCCACAATGGCCCCCACTAAAAATCCCGTGGTGAGGGAATTTCCAGCCTGGTTCTCCATTGGGATAAAAGGTCCCTGCCCCAAAGTGTGAAACCCAAATCGATTACATATTGTTTGATGGCGGCTATATGACCATCTGGGCTTTCCACTATGATGTTGTTAGCACTTCTTTGGGAAGCTGTTTCCCCCAATACCCGTGATCCTCCTTTGTTGGTTTGACCTTCCATGGCCGGGGCCACTCAGCTTGAGAAATTATGGTTACATCTGCCCTTCTATCTACCATCCCCCCCAAGTGAGCAGTGGATTTCCTATTGTGCAGTTTATAATCCATCATCGGTTTGTCCCTGCCCACAATTTTTGCCCACCATATGGATGGTGTTCTGTGACACTGTGGGAATTTTCGGAGAAGTAGATTGGCCTGTATAATTGGAGTCCTTTTTTTCAAGAACTATGGAAGGTTGTTACAGCAAACAGTGACAGAAATTGTCCCGTTCATGTCCACAGTCTGAACCTTAGGGAGGATAAAAAGTTCAGGAGGCCCATGCACTGGGTCCCCTCTAAGTAGAATGTCTGTAGTCCTATCCAAATCTCCAAGCTGTCCCACAGTTATGGTGTGTGGTGCATTGTCCTCAAAGTAGAAAGAAAGGAAACTCACCAGAAGGCGATGAATTTCTTCTTGCTTACTGTGCTGAGGTTGGTGGTGGAAGGAAACGGCTCTTTGCTTTATGTCGTCGCGCGTGGCCAACCCGCGCTCTGCAGTCCGTTTCCCGAGTGCTTCTGGTGGTGGTGCTTGCATGTGGGACAGTCTGGGGGAATAGACTTGGCATCTTTGTTAACACTCTTTTTTTCTGGACAGGCTTTTGTGAAATGTTTAAAGCTTCCACAGTTGAAGCACCTTGGCTTCTCTTTCTGTGCAAAGTGACTCAGTGAAGTTCCAACTCACCAGTTCCAGGAGCTCCAATGGTCAAAAAAAACTTCCGGAGTGGTTCTCTAGCAGTGAAGCTGATTTCTTGTGTCTGAGAAGTGTCAGCTCCATCTCAGCCAGGTCTAATAAAACTTAGAAATGTTTTCAGCCGTAAAGGACAGCTCTGATACAGCCGCACCTGGCCTCCTCCCACGGAGAGTCCAGGGACGTTATCCAGGGGCCTTGTTCCGAGGCCACATGGTCAGGGTGCCACTTATATTAATACGCCAGTGCTCTGGCTGGGCCAGGAGAACTGCTGCTTGTCCAGAGGTGCCCAACACAAGACGAGGACACTCTGTGGCACTTGTGTGCCTCGCTAGCTAGCTTCCTCGCCCGTGCAGTGGAAGGCATGTAGCCACATGCGCCCAGGGCTTATGGATTGCCCAAGTGTAGCCAGAGATCAATGAGTGAAGCGGCCCTCCGGTCAGTATTCCAAGGGTTTATTACGAAAACTCCCTCAAACGGATCCGAACATGGAGAAGGGGGGAACTTCTGTCCAGGATGCACTTAAAAGGGGTACAGAAAAGGAGGCGGGGATGACATAGCAATGACCTATAGGAAGAAGGGAAGGGTGGGGCAGGTTTGGCTACCTTTTCTTAGGAGATACAAGGGGTGTCTGTCAACTGTCAATCAGACAGACCAAACCTACATCAGGTCACACAAATTCAATGGGAGAAGCCATTCTCACAGAGGGGCATTTACCCTTTGGAGTCAGCCCACCAAACCTCTTTATCTGGGCTATGTGGCCCCCTGGGCATTCCTGTGGTTGGTTCAGTCACCACAACACCTGGGAATACCCCGCAGCTGGTACAAAGAGGTCCAGAAGATCCCCAAAGTGCCTGGATGAGAAGGACAAAGCGCAGGTACGGGGGGAGCTGAGCAGGCAAGGTGCCCTCTGTGATCTGTTGCTTGGTAACACAGAGGCTCTTGTGGCAATTAGTGGCCATCTTGGCCACAGTGACCACAAAGCAACTGAGTTTAAACTCCCTGGCTACACGAGGGAAAGTGCCACCAAGACTTCAGCCTGTTGTGACGGGTGAGCAACTGGGCCCCAAGGGTTACAGTGAGAGGGTCACATCAGGCTGGTTACCTGCCACTAGTGAGGTTCTGCAGGGCTCCATCCTTGGCCCTCTGCTCTTCAGCATCCTTCTCAACAATGCAGGACTAGGAGATCTTCATAGTAAGTTTACCAACACCACCAGACTGGGAGGAGCTGTTGACTCCCTCAAAGGCAGAGGGGTCCTGCAGAGAGACCTCGACAAATCAGGGAGTTGGGCAATCACCAACTTTATGAAGTGCAACACAGGTAATTATAGCACACATGAGCACACAATAATTTCTGCAAGAGTGCGCAATTACTTCACACACGAGTGCCATTGTGGGTCCCTTCCAAGCCAGGATATTCAATGTTTCAAAAAAAAAGTGGTCTGCTTTCTTTACACCACCATGCTGCCTTGTCCTATGACTCCTCTTCACCCAGAAGATTTCTATTACATCCCTAACTCCTCCAACAAGTCTTTGAAAACACTGGAAAATACAACGTGACCAAGATTCAAAATTAAAACTTGACAGCAGATACAGCAATAAGCTCTGGAAGCTTTGAGCCAATTTATGGTCACAGTGCTTTGCAAAGAAAGGCACCAAACAATAACAGGGTGCGCAGGAGCCCATCAATCCTGGCACGGCAGCACTCATGCTTGCAGCTCTCAGATGGCACTGCCTGAGCAGCAGCATTATGAATAGCCTGGCTTTTTTCTTTCACCATTCTTACTGGTGTTCTTGTTATGGCACATCAACCAGGGTATAAAAAAAATGAGCACATGATATATCCTGACGAAAATTCTGCTATGGATTTCAGCTTTGCTAACGCATAACTTGACTGCACAGAATCTCATCTTTGGGAGCCACAATGCCATTTTCTCCTCCTAGACATCCCATCCAACAAACTGCAGAGAGCAGATTTACTGGCATGGGAGGCATTTTGTCACAGGGTACTCTTCGCACATTCGCTGCTGTACTTGACCATGCAAATCAATATCTCTTCACAGAGCACACGCTGTGAGCAGCAAGTAAACAGAGCATTTTCTTCAATCCAACACATCCTTGCAACTTCAAATTCATGTCATTATTTTTTCTCAATTACAGAATTATTCAGTTCGTCAATTTTGCTTCCTTGGCATAAACTCATCTACAGTTTCACAGACATTTAATACAGTGAAGAAACTTTTTTTGTTCTTGAACTTTTCCACAGAAAATGAAAATCCTCCCCTAAGATTTTTTTGGCTGTAACTAAATGTGTCTGATTTTTAACCTAACCTTCCTGACCTATCTCCTCAAAGATGTTTTTCATTGCTCCTTTCCTTGTTTCCACAGCAACCCTTTCGTGACTCTCATTAAGTTTTTCTTCCGTTTTCTTCTAATTCTATAAGGAAACCATGACTTTAGTGTTTTATTTTGTTCCTTGTGTTGTAACAAATGCAGAGATATTTTTTATTTATGTCTTAAAACAAAACAAGGATTCCACTTGGTCATCTCTACCTCTCTTACAGTAATTAGATGATTCAGTAAAATTTCATTTAAATCAGCAGCTGGTCATTTCACCAGTTTCCACAATCATCACAAGCTTTTTACAGTCCCAAGTGGGGCAATAATACTCTCTGGACCCTTTAAAAATGCTTCATTTGGGAACATCAGTCAACAGGACTGAAGGATGGCATCCATTTAATTTAAAATTTTTGAATAAATACTAAATAGAGCAAGTCTCCAGTGATCACTACAACCCAGTTCACACCTAGGGGAAAACGCTGAGGTATCATAGTTGAAAATGTTGATGGTAATCCATGTAAAGACTGCTCACTCTCAGCCAGGCTGTAGCAGGTACTGTTTCAAAGAAAAACAGAGACTAAAGCCATGAGCTGTGTCCCTTTGTGCTATTATTGCCATCCATTTCTTCCCTTTCCTTGTTCTTGCTCCCAGTATATTTTATTACTTTATTACCAGAAATTACTCTATAGATAGATGCATCTATGCTCACCAGTCTCTATGCTGTAACTGCCAGAAGGGCATCAAAACAATGGAATAGCTCATTTAAAACAATGGGAAAACCGTGTCAGGTTCTCTGCAACTGTTTCCAGAAGACATGAAAATAGACCTTTCCCCCACCTGACACTGCCACTGAAGTCAAAGACAAGTCTGTTTAGGAGCTGCTGTAGTTCATAAACTAACCCAGATGGACAAGGGGTTGTTTCTCCTCTAAGCAAAACACAGTTGAAGTTCAGAGGCACATCATTTTCTGAGGCCAACAGATGACAAACAAAACTTCAGTTAGACCTCATTGCGAGCACTATTAGATTTAATGTTCTGGTTCATATAAATAAATAATAAAGACAGGCAGTTTGCATCCCAACTGTTTCTGTACATTGTTTACACATAATGGACTTCAATTCTGGTAACAGATGTGGAGTGGAGAAAGGGACTGTCCCTAGCACTGTGCATTTTACACGCTGTGACAAGTGGCTTCCGAACCTCAGCTGAGTAGGAAAACATGACTGAGAGCATTAAGCTCCAATTCCAGCCCAGACTTTTGCCAATCACAGCTTTTCTTCCTCTCCTCCACCAAAAGCAAATGCAACACTCAATGCCACTTTCAAATTTGTTGAAAAACATATGCCTGAGCCTTCTCAAAAGCATTCTCTTTATGGCCTGCTTTTTTCTGAACAGGTTGTTAATGGGACCTGTTTGGGGTTTTCCTACCTCAGAGTCAAGTAATTTCTCAGTTTCCAGACCTCCTCATGTTTTATGCCACTTGCATCAAGGGGTAGATTTGCTACAGCAGCTGTTCCTTCAATATTCAGTGGATTTCAAGCTTTTAACATAATTACCTGTAAAACCAGAACAAACCTTAAGGACTGCTAATTTCCCCAGTTTGGAATGTACTAATAGCTATTTAAAAAAACCATATTCCTATACTGTGTGGAAAACAAAAGTATAGCTAAATAAGAAGTTCTCTTGAAAGATTTTTCTTTGTAAATACACCAATGTATTTAACCACTTTTCTATTGAGGCCTGACCTTTCAGGAAAGTTAACAATTTTAATTTAAAAAATTTCACTGACAAAGGTTTCTCAGCTCCAAATTGAGTTTTCAGTCCAAACCAGATAAAAAATGTGTGTGCACCCATTCAGAGCACACACTGACTCTCCATGCTATAACTAGGTCAGGGAAGTGAGAGCTAGGCCTTATGCCAGCTGTGATAGGGACCTGACAAGAAGAGAGTTTTTAGTGTTTGCAGGAGGCTCATGCTTCCAGGCAAAGGTTTAGTCAGCCCTGGCTTTCTGGCTTGCAGCAAAACACACATTTTTCTCTTCAGCACCTCTGAGGTTTGGCTGGGTCTGCTCCCTGCTCACCTGAGCAGCTTCTCAGTTTCTCCGCATGAGCTGCAAATTCTCAGAAGCTTGCTACAAGCCATTCCTTCCTGAACCTCATCTGCCTATCACTCTAAGAACATGGAAAGCTTCCCTTCCCTAGGAGAGGCTGCATCATAAAACATCTCTAGGGGCAGCCCAAGGTTTGCTTGAAGGAAAAGAGCAATACATGGTTCTGTGTCATTTTAAGCATTGTAGCATGTGAGTACTCCAGAACCACTTTGCAAAGCAAGGGAAATCAAACCTGGCAGCAAAACCCACACACTGGCTGTTATCATAGAACCTGCTGAGGTGGGAGGGACCCATCAGGGTCCTCGAGTGCAGCTCCCGGCCCCGTGCGGGACACCCCAGGTCACGCTGCGTGCCTGCGAGCGCCGACACAGCTACCAGAGAAAGCCTGAGCCCAGAGCTGCACAGATCACAGTGCTGCCCCGCGCCAAATCAGCTTCCCATCGGCGCAGTCAGACCATCCCGCCTACAGTGCACCTGGATAGAACCAGTGCACAGCTGCTGGGATTATTACTTTGACAAGGAACTTTCATTCTAGATTTAGTATCTCCTAGAGATCAGGAATTGTCCACAATCCTAAGTTTTCCTCTTTAATGCCACAACTGGTGTTTTGGATCACAGTCTGATCTTCAAAGTCATGGAGAGTTTGTGGAGTTGAGATTTTTGTTTAGCAAGTCAAAATACCTGTGCAACTTTACAAAATAATATAAAAATTATGGACAGTAGAAAACTTACTCCTGTCAGATACTGTAGATATTTTCCTTATCTTCATCATAGTAAGACCTGTTTAAATACCTTTCATTCGAACTTCAAAGCTTATCTACTCTCGAAAATTGAATTACAACTGAGCCCTGAATAATATTAACAGAAGTTAACACTTGTCCATCAAAAATAAGGTACATTTAGACATTTTAGCTTTCATTTCTTGGTAACATCTTTTCCATATAAACTAATTTTAAAGAATTCTCCTGATTGAGTTGTATTGCTGCTTTCTTCAGCTGATGGATTATACCAGAGATAAGTAAGCCATTTCTTTCAACTATAACTTGCAAACTTTGGGATTAATTGTAAAAAATGTAACTTATTTACACTGAGTAGGAAGTAGACAAGTAGGCTGCTAAAAGCAAATCAGGTGCTGAATACTAACACAGTAATTTCCTTACAAGCTGCCAATTCATTCTGAGAGAAACAGAAATCAGGTGCTAAGTAGTATCTACTTATTATAGCCCTGTTCAGCCTTCTGATAAGTGAGTGACTAGAGAGGCTCTGACCTCTGCCACTCTCCCTCAGAGGATGGATCTGAGACTCCACTTCAACCCCACAAAGCTTTGGCCTGTCTGCAGGCAGTCTGCGCCTCAGCACTTTGCATGTCCTCTTTTATCCTCCATTTTATTGGATTTAGTTACAATGTTATGGCAGGCCCGCAGCAATCCAAGATACACACATTGCAAAATTACAACTGCAGCCAATTCACTAGACTTCTTCAAGGAATTTTTGTGCCCAGGTTTTGGTGCTGTGTTCCTCTCTAATCAATGCCATTTGCTCCAAACTATTTCCTGTGAAGTCCCTGTCTTACAGATTTACTCAAAACAGTTTTCACGGTATTGTAAGAAGTTTGGTCATAAACTTTGCAGTTCATTTAATCCAGTGGTGCCTGAGGAGCTGAGCCTACAAAGGCTGAGTAATGAAAGGTTTTTCACCAGCTCCATTAGGGCCAGTAGGTTTTTTAACTGTGCTCTTTCAGTGCCTTTTAGGAAATGCTCCATAAACAAAAGAATTTGGCCTGTAACCTGCTAGCAACTACTGAGGGAGCAGCACAGATCTGCTGCAGCCCATTTAGGACCAGAAGACAATTTTGAAAGGCATTAAACTCAAAAGGTGACACTATAAAGCAGACTACTGGAGCTACATGTGCAAAAGTACACATGCAGCTCACCTGGAGACTGACCTACAAACAGCTACACATTGTCAACCACCTGCTTCTCCAATTACCACATTTACACAAACAGTTCAGTGCTCATTGATTTCCACTTAAACAGTCTCTTTTTGAACATCCAGATTTTCAGAATGAGTCCAATTCTTATGCCCAGCTGCACTGTTGAGGCAAGATTAAGCAAAATTTATCTGCTTTCTACATTGTTTACAAGGTGACTCAGCTGTTTGTATGCAGGGAACTTTTGTGAGACTTACATAAGGCACGTCTGTTTTCGAGCTTCAGCTTTCAATCTTACTTTAACATCACATCTAGAAATAAGCTTAAGGTTAAATAAATTAGTCTTAAAACCATTACTGTCCTTCATTAGTGCCATTTCACCTCAGTACAAGGCACTTAATTTGCTTTGGCTTTCAGTTTTAAATCAATCATTCCAAAAGTTCATACACATTATTCTTGTAACTTTTTTAGTTAATAATGAAAGACACAATGACAATTAGATCTAAAATAAAAAAGCTTAAACATTCTAAAGCCATCTGATTTCATTATGCAAATTAGATAACACATTAATAACAACACATTCCATTTCAGTAATATGACTTGAGTCATAATGTACTTAAGTCATTTCAACTTCATTAATTATGTCGAAGGTGGAAGAGTCAATTTAGGTCATAGTCAGGTAGCACACATATATGGAAATACACCATAGGGAATACCTGTGATAACAAACAAATAAAACATTCAAGGTATTTATTAGTTGTCCTCTTAATTTTCAGTGTGAAGTGAAGGATGTACTTGCAGCTTTATTGTCTGTGTCACTGTACCACCCATTTTTTTAAAATTCAGCCCTCCTGGCCCCACAAGCTCTGCCAGGGCATTTGAGCTCTTGCACAAAGGAGCTGCTCCCTTCCAGCTGGACAGAGAGACGCGGGCCTCCTGTCCCGCTCTCAGCTCAGCTCTCTGGCTTGCAGCAGCCAGGACACAGGAGAGAGACTGATTTTTCACTAAGCACGCACGAGCCGTGTCAGAGGCAAGTGTATGCCTGCCCAGAGCTGCTGACCAGACAAACCAGGCTGGGATCCACGGCCAGCAATCCCGGGACTGAGGGCCGTTCCTCCAAGGGACTGCAGCGGCTGAAGAGCGCCTTCTGCTCCTGTGGCGCTGCCCGCCTGCCCTGCTCCGCCTCGCATCTGCTCAGCACCCTCCTCAGTCATTAGCACAACACACTAAACTCAAACCCTGAGACTGCTCACACTGACTCACGAGCAACTCTGCAACTGCCAGCTCTGCCTTCGGGCATGGCTTCATAGGGGCTGCTGCTCAGCTTGTTCCAAGAATGGAATACTAACAATCAAGGTAAGAATCCGGATGCAATTTTTCTAAAGGCTTCCTTGAAAGAAGAATGTTCTCTGATGGGAAAGGAAAAAAACGTATTTTGATTTAAGGAAACAGGTTCTCTGTCAGCTTGTGTTTATACAAATCCAAAAATAGACATTCAGATCAAAGTTGCATTTGAACTTTCACTTAAATAAGCTACAAAAGCTTTTCATAAACAAAGGCTTAAACTGAAAAGTGTCAATCAGTTTTGCAGTAATATGATAATTTTTTGTGTTGAAATGCAATAAAAATCTCTTACACTACCAAAAATTATTTTCAATACAGATATAACATTAAAGTGCTAAAATATGGGGCTAAAATTGACTTATAATCCTTGACTATACACATGCAGCCTTACTGAAGGCCGCACGGATGTAAATCAGCAAAATTTTAGCTCTGATCTCATTTTTTCAGGTAATATTTCTGCAAGATTTTGAAATTCAAAAAATAATGATGGAATGCATGCGATAGACTCTGCATTCAATACACATGCAGTTAAAAGCGAGAAACAAAATCAATGACTTCAATGATCAAAGACTGTACACACTAGTCCTGTAAATCTTGTGTCAGCACAAACAATTATAACCATACATCCTGCCTTCCAAAATAGGAAATATTGAAGAAGATGAGTGTTTGCCCCACCAAACTGGAAAACCTAAAAGCACAGTGTGGTGCTGAGCAGTGAGCATGTGGGCTTAGTGACCTTACAGACAGCCTGGTTAGCACAGACAATTCCCTCCCATGGCAGCACAAGGCAGCAGCACAGGCAAGGCAGGAGATCACACCTGCATGGGTGATAGTACACGAAGCTCAGGGTCCCCATGGCAGGGGCACCTGTCTGTCCCAGAGCTCACCTGCAGCCCATCCTGACTGAGGGGAGCTAACGAGTTCTAGGGTCTCTCTGAAGGCAAGCTGAGAACGCCCACCTCCCACAGAGCCACTCCGCACAGGAACTGAACCCGAGCACACAGCTCGGCAGAGACTCTCAGGAGGTTTGAGATTGCCAAGGGTTGTAAAAGCCACAAGTCAGTCCTGAAAACTACACAGTAACTAACACACACTGTTCACAGACAAGAGCTGCTTCTGGGACCTCAACAACTCATTTGTTATGTTGCACCTTTTAGGAGCCAATTAAAAAGTTATGTTGAGTTACAATGAAAAGCATATTTCAGTATTTGCCAGCTTTATTTATCTTTTCATAATATTCCTCTTACTACAATTTTGATGCTACCTCAGGAGATTTTCAATTTAGTTCCCATCTTATTTAGCATTTGCACTTTGGTGGAACGTAAAAGTCATAGTCAGGATTAGGCCCCATTCCATGAAACACCACATGTGCTAATCCTTTTTTAAAGCTAGTTATTATTCACTCTCTGTGGGAGGCAGCCCTTGGCAGGCTTTTCAAGGACAAAGTACTTCCAACACGGAATTTATAACTGTAACATAGTTATTTCTTT
The DNA here is from genome assembly GCA_013398955.1 of Callaeas wilsoni. NCBI lineage: Eukaryota > Metazoa > Chordata > Aves > Passeriformes > Callaeidae > Callaeas > Callaeas wilsoni. The sequence continues at coordinate 10,523 of VWPU01012585.1, forward strand.
TTTATATTGTAAGAATTATATGTTATAATTGTATACTCTGCATAAATTCAATATGCATTCAGTCTTCATAGAAGTTTCCCTTTTTTGCAATAATTACAGATTTATGCTATGAAGCAAATCTGAACAGGTTCAGCTGAGACCCGTGTAAACGTCTGTAACTGTTCAATTTCACTATCATCAAACAAACAGCCAATGAAAGTTGGCAATAATTTATGGAGGACAATACCTGTATCATTTCTGAGCACAGGTGTAATGTGGATGGGGTAAGAGCTCCTTTCCAAGTGAATTCAAATCCTGAGGAAAGGCTGTACCTGCTGCAGTAAAAGCAATGAACAGGGCAGCAGTTCTGCAGAACAATGTGCAGGACTGTCCAACAGAGGGGCACAATAAAGAAATCGTGGGCAGTCCTCATATTGCATTTCCAAGCACATCCTGTTTACCAAGCAACATCTTGGACTTTGCTTTTCCTGAATTATCTCATTGCTAGTCCACTCAGAAGAAAATCTCAGAATGTCACACTGAGTGATGCAAAGCTAACTTCAATTTTTAGTATGAGGACAAATAGCACCATCCACTAGGGAGAAAGCTGAGCAAAGAAATATCACACTTGCCAAAACTTACAGTCAAGGCAAACTAATGAACACAGCCTTTGTACCACAGAGCAAATATTGCTCTGTTTGACCAAAATACTTGCAAAAAGGTGTAGATATTATTAAATTATAACTCAGTTGCCATTAAGAAAATCTCTCTCAAATGTTACTTTTGTTGCACAATAAGATTTCCTGCCTGATACCAGCACCATACTCATCTTGCTTAGAGCTTCTGATGCAACTCAGTGTTCTGAGTGAACCTAGGTTTATAGCACCACAAATGTTTTTACAAATTAGAGCATCTTTAATATTGATATTAAAACCTACTCAATAATTCTTAGGTTTCCCATAGAGGATGGTGTCTTTACTATTGATTGTCAAAGAAAAAGAAATAAAGACACATTCTCAATAAGATCTTCTGTAACTTTATATAACTTCTCAGTGGAACAGATTTGCAAAGAAAAAATATTACAAGAGTAAGTGTCCATAAACTTCTTTCTACTAATTTACTGTGTTATCACATGGCTTGGTCATGCCACCTGAAGTTCTTCGTTTTCCTTTCCATCAGAGTCTGATCTAACACTGGTAACTTCTCCACAAAGTCAAAGAAACTGGAAATACATATTTAGCAGTCAAAGGACCTAAAGACAATATCCTTAAAAGCTCTGGAATTTTGAGGAGGCTGAGAAATCTGTTTTAGGCCACTCCTTGAGTTCTTCCAAATTTCTGTGCAAGTCACTCCTCTTTTAAAGTCACACGTCTTTTAAACTCTTTACTATTGTTATTTGTGTAAGTCACATACACACATTCTGCTCCATGCTGCCCATGCTGCAAGCAACTGTGCCAGCCCAAGAGACCTTTATTTCAACAGCTACTTGACTGCGCCAGTGGAAAGAATGGCCAAAGGGACAAAAGAGAACCATTTCACATAAATTGTTAACAACAGAAAAGTAATATTCAAGCAGTTGTACCAACTGTTGGTAAATTTTACATGGCTGGAAAATTCCACAAGATTTACAGCTCTTCCTTTAAAGAACGGGCATAATTCCTTTAGAGCCTCATGCCCTGTGACCCTTCCCAAATTCATGACACTAAAAATGCTTTAATGCCTGCTCTGCAATGTGTGTAATAATATCACGCATGTGCAAATATTTCTACAGAAGACACACTACAGTGGTTACATCTACTTTTACACACTGCAATCAAGGCCCCAAATCACTACACCTGGGATATGCAATGCAGAGAAGCAGATCTGTGTTCCTGTTGTGGTTTAGCCCTGTCTCCCTTCTCCTATCCCGTGTGCAGGGCTGGATGGCATCCCGCTGTGTGCCTGCATTCCCTCGCTGCTCAGTGCTGCGCCTCAGTTTTCTGCCACGCTTGGTGACTCTGCTCCCAGTTGTCAGGATTTCCTTCGGTGCTTTGGATTTGCACCCTCCAGCAACAGCCTGGGGAAACACTTACCAGCATCTGAAAAAAATTTCCCTTTTGGGAAGGAGTTGCTGGCTTCATTAGAGAGGAATCCCTCCCGCTAACAGGTGTTCCTGACGGAGCCCAGAAAGCACACAGTTCTTCCTGGCTGTGAACTGCAATCAAACTGACAATTATGTGTTTGCTCATGTCCTTGATAAAAGCTCATTCAGCCACAACATTAGGCTGAATGTTTTTTCCTGCCACGTTCTTACATATAATTTTAAATTACACATAAAGTCTTTCCCTTCCTCTCCAACAAAATTTGTGCAATAACCAGATTTCCGAGCACTCCGTAAAGTTGACAGATTTGTAAAAGTAACAGCTGGCAGAGGAGATCTACTTGTTATCTGCTACATCCAATGAAAGCTACAGACAGGGTTTCATAGTGGGAGAGGTGATTATTATTCTCCACTGCATGTATCTGCAGCACAGATATCCCCGGCAGGGGAACCACCTAAGGCACAGAAGCAGGCACCACTGCCCTTCAACAGCCGGGCATATCTAGCGATGAGCAGCCCCAGCAATGGCAGCAAACGTGCACTGACCAGCCTGCCCAGAAACAGCTGCTAACCCCTGGGGAAGGCACAGCTCCAGTACGCCTCCCACAGCTTCTCCCGTCAGACGCAGCACAGCTCCCTGCCAAAACTGGCCAGGAAAGACGTCCCTGTGCTTTTCTGAACAGAGACTTTATTATTGTAAGAATTGTTACAGGTGGATGTTACTGGACATTTGGTGGATGTTTTGCAGGCCTCAGAAATTGTCCAGGTTTTGGCTGAGACAGAATTAATTTCCTTAGCACATGCTCAGTGTATAAACTGAGGGGAGAGCTACCTGGAAGGGGCTGACTGCTGTTCAGGCAGGGCTGGGCATTAGTCAGCAAGCAGTGAGCAACTGTACTGTGCATCAATTGTTCAGTTTTGGCCATTTTTTCCCCTGAGTTTTATTAATTTTTATTACTATTAACAGCAGAATTATTGTTGTTATTACTATAATTTATCATTTGTATTATTATATTTTGTTTTGTTTCAATTACTAAACTGCTATTTTCTCAACCCCCAAGTTTTTCCTCCTTCCCTGACTCTCTTCCCAGTCCTGCAACAGCAGGACTGTGAGTGAGTAGCTGCATGATCCTTAGCTGCCCGCCCAGGTGAAATCACAACAGCCCTTTTTGGCAGCCAGCATAGGGCTTGGAGGTTTGATGTAACGGCAGATGTGAGCAGAGCATGTTAAACCAGATTTGTTATATAAGCATCCATTGCATTGGTTTAATAGTCACTGGAGCCACTGTTGATTTATTTGCTCTCCGAGTTGCTGTGCTTGTTGTCAGGGTTGTGTTCCCTCACACCTCGCCTGCAGTCGGAGCTCCCTGGGGTGATGTTTATCACCCTTGGTGCCTGCACTAAGGTTATCATTTTGGGGTACATTGTAGCACTGTCTTCTGATCTGATAGAACCGCTAGTCGGGACAGTAACTGCTATGTGCCCTCAGCACTGCCGTGCCCTCTGTATTTCAGGAGCCATCTATTGGGACCAAACAACAGTTACACCTTGGGCCTTTTCTCCTCAGCGAGCCAACCTATGGGGGAGCATCTTCCTGCACATTCCTGTCTGCCTTTCAGAACCTTTATTCTCCTCCAGGCTGATTACAGTAGCACTTGAAAAACTTTAAACACTCTGAATATCCTTTGAATACCCTAGAATCCAGCCTGGTCCTTTTGCTAGCAACAAGCATGTTGCTGAATATGGTTCAGGTCTTGTTGAAGGTCAGCAACTGTTTAAGAACATCACCAAGAGACCTGTCTCGAGGCTGGATAGTTACGAGTGTGTGGGATAATATGGGCAAGTGCCTAGGACTGTGCTGCTGCTACCATCTCTTCCTTTCTCCTTCCTTTTTCCTGAGCTTCTCAAGCACCCATGTCTTCCCTCCTGGGACGACTCCTTTGGCTGTCCTCTGCTTCTGAGCTGTCCTTGCTGTCTCTTGCTAAATAATAAGAACCTGCAATCACCTCCTCTTTCTTTCTGCCCTCCTGCCGTCCCTCATTTTACTGTCATATAAAACTTTAACAGAGGAAGCACTCAAGTGACTCTGGCAGTGCCATATAGAATTTATCCAATGTAGGCAGAAAAAGCGCATGAAGTACATTGCAGAGATGCACATGGTAAAAATCATTCCTAGGATGCTGAACCATTATTCAAGCAAAGCATATATTCTTGAAGCTCCTTTACCATTGGGATCTTATGATGACAGTAAGTAAAGAGTGTCAAAAAAGGAGCACTATAAAACCTTCTTTGGTTGTGTTAAATGCTAGACTTGGAAGGAAATAAAGGTAAGAATGTGTGTTAGAAAAAAAACCTCAGGACCCAGAGCCCATACGCAAACATCACTCAGCACTGAGGGTTGCATTGTTCAAACCTGTAAGTTCACTTTTCTTACTGCCTCCCTTGCCATACTAGCAAATCCTCAGTGATCATTCATAAATTATGGAATCTTATGGCTGGAGAAAACAGCTGAGAACATGAAGTACTGATGTTTTCCCACTAAATCCTATATTTTTACACCCCTCCTTGAACATGGCTGAGCACTAATGGCACATAGGCAGTGCCACTTTGGGTAATCTCTGTCTAACACCATGGGAAGCCCTGAACTCCTGCTACTTACAACAGATCATCCAAAATTAACCTGGATCACGACATTTCCTCCAAGACTTAACAAAGCTCATATGCCATGAAGGGACACAAAAACGTCAGGACACAGTGTCATCTCACAAGTTACATCCAACCAAAACATTACAGCCCATCCCCAAAAGCCTCTGCCCCATCACCCCCAGTCCAGGGGAGCATCACCCCACTATAGTTATTCACTATATACTATAGCCATGCATCAGTCAGCACACTGTCTCATTTATCTACTCAGAAAGTCATGGTATATAACATTTCCAATCCTCAATACTCACAAAAATCCATTCAGTTCTTGTTTATGGGCTGGCTTTAAACAATACAGAAGCTTTATTGTCACAAATAAGTTTTACTGTCATTTTTACTCAGTTCAAGTCAGGCAATCCACAGGCTGCATTATAATTATGTAGAAGTAGGGGGTTAAAAACTACAGTTCAGGGTAAAGACACTGCAGGTGTGCAGTTTAATGAGTTCTTAATTGAGTAGTGGGAGAGCATAAAAAGGAAGTGCAGAGGGTGATTACAGGGCTCTTTCTGCGAAGGGAGCAGCGCAAGCACTGAACTCTCTAATCAAGAATAAAGAAAAACGAGTTCACCTCTAATTTTCTCTGTGCTACAGCCTTTGTTGTTCATGCTCAGAATGCAAGATTAGAACTTGTACCATCAAATTAACGGACAAGATTAACCTTTTTTGAGATGTACTTGTTTTAAGGCTAAGATTGCAAAAAAAAAAAAGAAAAAGGACATAAAAAGTAACTGGTCTGAAAAATACATTACCTTCACTCCTGTTTGCAAATCAGTCAGATTCCTCTCCGGCTTCTGCTATTGAATCAACTTCATAGTGTAACTGCAGAGGGAAAAATGGAAGGAGACACCACATGGAAGGGAAAAGACAACTACTCAGGGTTTATTTTGATCTTCCTCCTCTCTCCAAGAAACAAACACTACAAAAACCCCAAAACCTCTTCTCTCTGCTCAGAGAAGCCACCTACAATGTCACAATGCAGCAGTGTTACTGCTTTGGCAGGTGCTGCAGGAAAACACTCACACATTTTAATAAATGCTCAGGAGAAATTATGTACTGCACTGACCTGCAATCACGAACATCCTGGACATTGACTTTACTAGTACACGTGAATCTGAGAAGTGCTCAGAGCTACTTCCATCTTCATTGGGGCAGAAGAGTCACTAAAAACCCAGTGCATTATTACTTAGCACAACTTTCTTTATTTAAGATGACTAAAAAAAAAAGGCAAGCAAAAAAATTAAGCATCTTCACTAGCAGTTCACAGCAGTTCAAGTGTTACCTGAAATGTGGGGGATTTTATTTAAATTTAGTATTTAGAACTCTGAAATTCATGAGAAAGCACAATGTGCCTCAACCTCTGAGGAAATAAGAAATTTTTGTATATAAAGGTTTCTTCACTATCACCTCCATTTTATGAGAAAAGTCTTTTATTTGTATAGCTACATCAAGCACCTGTAATCATTTTGTATACTACATGGGCTTTTTTTTTTTTAATCTAAGGATTTTTCTAAATTCTTTTACATGAGGCTTTAAGACTTCAAAGTTTTCGTTGTTGTTGTTGTTTTCCCCCACAAATAAACTTTTAACTGCATGTTGCTGGCACAGAACACTTAGCTACTCTTCACAAAGCCACAGCAGCCTCGAATTCACCAAGCTGGATGCAGTTACTGTTTTTCCCCCAGTACTGTGGTCTCTGTTTCTGACTCCAAGAGTCCTTTCCATGTTATGTACAAGCAAACAAGCACATTTGTCCAAGAGGTGCCCACCGGCATCAGCACTTTACCAGCTTCTGAAATACCCCCACATAAATACTTTTTAAATGAAGGTCTGGTTCTTTAATCTATTATCTATCATCATTAGTTATTATCTCGTGTGTAAAGCAACATGTATTCTTTTAAAGTAATTTGCTGATAGTAACATCTACAATCTGTGGCATTAAATGGAAATGTTAACCTGTGTATTTCAAAGGATCTTGTCACTTGTATGTGGATTGCACTTAAACACTACAGACCAATGCTCAGATCACAGATCAGGGAAATTATTGTTATAAACCTCAACCAGATAAATGAAAAAAACCGCAGCTCACAGTAACTCTTCAGGGAGTGAAAGAAATGCATGAGGCCGTTTCATGTTGATTGTGCTCGCTGGTTTCTTTCCTTGGTATTTCACAATTATTTCAAATTCATCTCTAGCAAGTGAATTCTCCCAGCCTGGCAATATTGATGCAACTACCTTCCAAAACCACCAGAAGACAGAATTTCAAGGGTTCTGCCTCCCAAAAGGTATTTTCTTTAATAAAATTTACTTCTTCATATCCTATCCCATCTTAGAAGCTTTATTGAGCAAGACCTAAAAAACTAGTACTATACACAGTCTCTTTAAACCACAGGTTTCTATTTCATTATTGAATCAATATGAAGAGCTGATTTTTTTTTCTTACATCCAATTAATAGATTGTAAAATCCAAGTTCATGGAGTTCTAGTCTGAAAGAAAAAAAACATCCGATATATATAGTTTATGGAACACTGGGAAAATTCGTCCTGCCCTTCCTTCCAGCAAATAAACACCCTCAACCTGTGTATCTCCAAACTCAGGACTTCCTGCCAACTTTCCAAATCAGTAATGCATTGATTGTAAAAAGCACTGTTAACAATTGCTGAAATTATGTTAGGTTGGAAATCTGCAGCATTCAAAGACCTCAAATTAAGCACATTTAGAGAGAATAGCGTGTGAAACAACAGTGTTAGTATTTTGATGTGTTAAATAGTCTAAGGCCAAGGAAGGTTTAGGGCAATAAAGGAAAACTTGCTGCGAAGATAATTACAGGTAACTGGCCAGGGTCATGGATGGACCATCAGGCCTCCATCCAGGGATTGCACTGGGATGCATGGTGGTGACTAACAGAAACAAGCTGCTGTAAGGTGACCTGTTACTGCAGTTCCTACACCAATAAACCCAAACCCAAACAAGCACCAAAACAGAGATGAGCTCTTAAACATAAACCACTGCTTAACAAAATAGATGTTCACAAGCTGAACGAAAGCAGTATCTACGTGAAATCTAAAAGTCTAACTGCAAAGTTGGACCTCAAAACTAATTAAAACACTTAACAGAACAAAACCACCGATCTGCTGAATTCACAAGCATCAATCTGTAGAAATTGCAGTGTTTAGTTACACATCCCAATTTTAAAAATTCAACAAATTTAGATGTGACAACATCTAGATATTTGGAAAGTGAGTTATTAGCCAATGAATAAACCATAACCTTGGAGTTAAATATGCCTTACACATTCTTATCACAGACTGGTGAGTCCTCTTATGCATCCTAACTGCTTTCTCTGGTGGTGTAACTTCATGTTGAAAAAAATAATTCTACGTAACACATCAGGTTTTAGATAGCATCTTCTCATTTTTACCCTAAGACATTATCACTGCCTATTTCATTACACTGCATCAGTGGAGGTTCTATGTGTCAATGCCTGATGTGGGACACTATTTATAAGGTAAAATTACAAATAAAGCCCTTTACATGTAATTTACACTTAATACCAGTAAAGCTCTATCATCTACTCTGGAATACAGACACGCTTTTGGTTTTGCTTTTGTTTTGTTTTATCATCTCACTATGTACAGAGGTATGTAAAGATAGAGCAAAGAATAGCTATGAATATATAAAAGAGACAAATTTCTATCCTTCTACCTCTACTATACGTAGCTGTGCAGAAAATAGCTTCTTAAAGCAAATGTGAATTAATATCCTGAAACTTGTTTTGAAAAGCCACCCTGTACGAGAGATTCCCAGAGATGGATGTACCAGAGATGGATATTTTTATAAAGCGATTGTTTTAAGAGGAGATGATCAGTGGGAATATTAGTACTCAACTACCTATTGCTGCAAGGACTAAAGCTGCCCACATTTCCATGAGTGAGACTAACTCAACTGGGTAAATATATTAGAAAAAATTATATAATCAACTAGTACCAATTTTTCCATATTAACTGCAGTTTACAAAAAGGTTACTTTACACGTAGTTTTGTGCAGTTACAAAACAATTTTTCTATTTATTTCAATCAGGCTTGTTAATTAATTTCAGCCTTAGAAAGTGCTGTCACTTAAAATTTTGTATCACTGTGGTATATATCTATTTTTTCAGTATCCGATTCATATGAGAAAAATTGACAAATCCACAAAAATGTTGGAATGATAAAGGTTGTCAGGGTAACAAATTATGCATACAGGCAAAAGGGTAAAATATAATTATGCAGATGGCAAAATAAAAGAAGGTAATTTACAACTGATGCAGAAAATTACTGGCATAATAAGCATATCCCATAAATCAGTTAGTTAACAACCTAATTTATAACTTTATGAAAAAGTGCAAAGACAAAAAAGAGACTAGAAAGGAGTTTAAGTGCCTCGTGTCTTTTCTTTCAATAATGCACCTACTAAGGACAACATTAATAGACCAGCAGCTCATTAAGTAATTGATGCCACATGATTACCCCACTCTCCTCTGCCCTAATGAGCAATTACTTCTTCTGATGATTGATTCTTTTCAACGGGGAAAACAGGAAAAATTTTGCCATACAGAAATGGCAGAAGTCCATAGGTGTGAGATTATCAGCTGAAAACCTATTCTTTTTTTCAAACATCAACAAACACTCCTCAGGCCAGAATGACTGCGGCCCTTCAGTGCATTCTCACAAGTCCATTGGAAAGCACCATAGGAACTGAGACCTGTCTTCTCCCTGAACACCAATAGGCACATCTGAGTATGCTTTTTTTGGAACAGCTATACAAAATTAACTATTTTAATAATAAGATACTTAGAGGGATAAAGAAAAATCAAAAAAATGGTAACTCAGAAGGAATGAGCAAGGTCATGGTAGTTTCTGAGCCCCTAACTTTTGCAATTAATCCAGCACAACATAAAAGTTAAACGTCTCCCAGTCCTACTGACTTAATGAAGATTCAGTCACAGGTCTAAGGGGGAAAGGGAAAAGACAAAGATGATTTTTGTGCATAAGAATGTTTGAGGAGGAGTATAGGTGCCAATTCAAAACCAACTGCAAGAACTCATGGCGCACACAAAGAGACTACATGACAGCAAGGTCTTCAGGAAAGGTTTAAATTTCCAAGGAAAAAGGTGATCATCTGTATGGCATACTGATAACATCAAACAGTAGGGTGGCATAATGCAGCAGTAAGTACAGGTAGGAATCCAACAAGCAGCCCTGTGACTGGGGTTGTAGAGCTGCAGCATTTGCTGCAGGGAGGGAAGCAGCAACCTTTAGAGCCTGTATTAAGGTTTCAGAAACATTCTTGGCAGAAATGAATAATAGGTAACTGCAAGGTCATTTCATTTGTGACATTAAGTCATTAGACTGATTATGTGTCCATCTGCTCTGCTTTGCAAATTGGCCTTCTGTGGGCATTAGCAATCATAACCCAGACATATTGTGACACAGGCTAGAAAATACATGTACAAACAGTCATGAGCAGGGCCCTGAGAGCATTACAGCTACTCAGTGTCATAAACACTAATGACTGAATCACGCAATTAGCTGACTGCAAGTAAGCACCTTCAGAGCAAACAGAGTTCAAGACCTACATCGAGGAAATAAAGGAATTTTCACTGTAAATATGCATAAAGGACTTTAGCGTACCAAAACAGAGAGAGCTGTCAGTGAAGAGAGGGCTCAGCATTGTAACTGTTCATCACCACCACCACCTTGGCATCACCTTTCCCTTGCACAGGGGATTTCATTACAGACAAACGTATCAGTTTATTGGCTCTGCTTCTTCTTCCATCCACGGGTCTCGGGTCTCAACGGTGCTTGTCTCTGTGTAGTAAAATGTAGCAATACCAAAGCATCCAAAGCGTGCTCTGACCCTGCCCTGGAACAGGGGCTCCTCTGCTGCAGAACCACGCCGCACTCACCCTCCCCTTTGCTTATGCAGATGCAAGAGTGCCGAGCTATGTTGGCATCAGTTCAGGGAGCCAAATCCATTCCTGCTACCAGGGATGAGCCTGGTGCAGGTGCTTAAGATTCAAATGAAAACCACGTTCAAGGAGCTAGAACACTTCTGGATGTTGAGGAACGAGAACCCCTCCAAGAGCCATTTAATGGTTTGTACAGTATGACAGCTAATAGTTGAATTATTTACAGAGTGAGCAGTTGTACTGTAACAGTATTTTTGTTAGCTATGTATTCATGTCAAGGGAAGCAAAAACAGTACAGTTCTAATGGATACATTTCCACTCGTACATTCTATGTTTTTCTCATTCTACCCTAAGGCTATCATTATCTATGGGAATGAAGGAAATTAAAATGATTCCTGTTGCCTCGCTTCTTTATTAATCTTTAATGATTTTTAATTTGAAAGCTTTAATCTATCCTTTCATAAAAAGGATAAAGCAGTAATTCTCAAAAAGCCTTTTGCCAATTTTTTTTTTCAGTCATCCCTTTATTCAAATTTCCAAAACCACACAGGAATTTTGTTTCTGGTGCATACTTGCCCATTTTATCAGTATTCAGAGAAGGAACTATGGGCATGAACCTGCACCCATCACCAGCAGAAGGAGTGATTCAATACAGCACATACGCATGTTTCTCTGTAAGCAAATAATTATGTTGTTTCTTGTTCAACAAAGCATTAAAGCAAAAGCTGTTTACTATAAGCTGTGCTCACTGCCAGGAATAATCTTTTTGTTATTTAAATGAGACTAATAAAGGTAGAAAATATGCTGTCTAGGAGTGGTTTAGGAGGAGAACCCAAGCTTAAGGAGCTTTTCTTTGCAACCAGCCAAGGGAAAAGGGGAGGCAAACATGAATTTTTGGAAGTTCATCCTCTGCAGCTGGCTCGGGAGCTAAGCCCAGGCTGAATTAACTCCTCAACCCATAAAACACCACCTGCTGAGAGAGGTAACTGCTGGGTGCCAGAAGCAAACCTATCCACAGTCTCTCTAGAGATCTGCTGTCAACAATTCTGACCAAAAACCACTCGCCAGCCCCATCCTTACCCAGGCCTGTCACATTGTTCCTTCACACACTGGTCTTTGGGGTCAGCACCAGCATCTGCCTTGGTCACTTCAGAGCCAGGTAGAATACAAATGAAGAATTGAAAAAATAAAACCACTGCCTACCACCCCAGCTTAGGAGCTGAGGTAGTTCTGAACATTTCACCAATCTTCATTAAATACACTGCCCTGAAGCCTTCCTAGTACTACCCAGGCATGAACTGAAGTTCGAGAGTCAGATAAACCTCAAACTACTCTTCTCCTGGAAAGTGGTATTTGAGTAACACACAGAGAACATTCAAGCATGAGGACCCATTAGCTATGCCTGGTCCTTCATGTATTCTGCATTTCCTCGTGACACCACAACACAGTTAGTCAACCTTTTGGAATTTATTATTTTTTAAATATATTAAAAATTTTGCATCGTGACAAAAGTTTGGAACAATTCTCCTCTGGCTACAAATGAGCAAACTGCCCTTTCCCTGGATACAGGAGCCATGAAGTGTGGAAGGCAGGTCTTTCTGAGCCCTAATCAGAGGGGGCAGGGGGAGGACACACCATCTTCCAAATTCAGAGGAGAAGGTTTGTGTAACAGAGGCTGGTTTTAACAGCCAGGGTAACTGCCTCCAACAAATATCTGTCAGGACATTTATTTGCAAAATTCAGATGTTCTGATTCATACACCTTTCCCCCTGGAATTGTTCCATTATGTATAAACACCCACATATTTGTTTATACACATATCTTCTACAAAGGGAAGATGAGCCTGAAGGCTGAGTCTGTTTTTGAAGCAGAGGAAAACAGAGTCAGGTCTGTACTCTAAGAACAGTAGGATTTTGACCCACACTGGTACCTTACCTCCCCACAGGTCACCCTGTACACTCAGCTGCTGGGCTATGCCGATACTGGCTGGAGTTACTTCTTTGAACAGAACAGCTAAGAAAAGCTTCAAGATCAATTAACTAGCTTCCATTTCATTTATCTATCTTGAACAAAAAAAAAAAAAAAAGAAAAAAAATTAAAAACCCTGACCCAATTATTTCATATATAAAAGAAGCCTTTGTAGCAGGTGTAATATTCCTAAGAGGTGGTTAATGCGAAACATACATCAGAGCCTAACTGGAATGAGGCTTTGATGTTGGCTGGATTACCTGTTGTGCCCCTAAAGAAAAAGATCTCAAGGGGGAGAGTGAGCAGGCATTGCATCTCTACTGGGGGATGCTACAATTGGATAGGACACAGGCTCCTGGGCTGTTGTATACAGCCCACAGGCAAACACACGCCAGGACACCCACAACCCACAGAATTAGGTTCTCCCAGCTCTGCTCATAAAGGACCCACTTCCAGCTAACTACTTGGAGCTTTGACTCCAGGGGGTTTACTTCAGCACCAAACCCTGTCAGGTTACACAGTCCTTAAGATAAAGTAAACAACATTTACAGCTGAGGTGGAAATAAAATACATTTAAAAACCCCAGTGTCTGAAAAATATAAAGTAGGTTTTTAGTTTTTCCAGCACACTGAACTCACCTGAACCAAGAGGATGAAAACAGATTTCTAAGAAATGTAACATTCAGAAGAGTTGCTTTGATCAAACAGTCTTTAAAAATGCACAGTGACAGAGGATATGTGTGTGAAGGCCATTTTATCAGGATAAGCACAGCACCACTGCACAAAATCATCATGGTTAACCAGAGGACCAAGAAAAATTCCTTCTCCTTTCCAAAAGCAGAGGGAACTTCTTTTGCCTTGGGCTCTCCAACTTGATTAAACTTAACTTTGCCATCTTTCTTTCTATTACTTGACTGGCACAGTGAGAGTTCTCCCACTTTGATTTACTGTAGTCACAGGAATGGGAGCAACTATAAATTCACATGTCTTTGTGCATATGGCAGTAACCACAGCAGGAAACTCATCTTTACAATGAAACTTTTCCAAATTCAAAATACAAAATGGCCACATGCTTCACATGCAACATCCTGGTAATGAAAGAGGTAAATGACTGAAAACTGTAACAGACAAGAAATCGTACTTTTTTTTGTTTCGTTTTAGACTATTTGAAAAGCCTACAAAAACCCTCCAAAACACAGCTTCCTATCACTGTATCAGAATAACTATTTTTCAAATGCAACAGCATCTGAAAGGCTAAAAGTGTTTTCTTGTTTCAGGCTCAAAAATGATTTTCATACTTGAGTACATTACTACTGTTTAACAAGGGAACAAAAGTATTTTCTGAGTGAACATCTGATTCCTTGTGTGACAGCAAGTAAAAATGAACCAAGCTAGCAGCCTCTAGGAGAGCTGGTAGGGCTGCCATGCTCCAAGACAGTTCTTAAGCATTTCCCACAAATTACCAGCATTTGCCATGTCTTTATGCACCTACTGCATAATGATTCAAATCTGTGCATTATACCTATTTGTACTTGAACCTGGCTTAAGTTCAGGTGAGTTTGGGAAGGTTGCACTTGCTAAAAACATCAACAGAATATTAACATCCACGGGGTGGCTGAGATTTAAATCTTAAAGCAAACAAAAATTGATGGTGTGGGGGCAAGGGGTAGGAAGGGAACAAAAAGAGGAGGACAAGGAAAAGAAATGAGCTTTCTGCAGCAGAACATGATGAAAAATTTGCCGCTGAAGCATTCGCTTGAAACACCCACACCTGCCCTGTCAAACCCTGTTTAGGAACTGTACACAGAAATGTCTAATATTGTACTCATTGTGGACAGTGCTGTCCAACAAAAATGTGAAGTGTGTGTGTTAATTTTTCATTTCAACAGGAACGTGCTTTTCTCAATGTATTTGGATGATTCTTGCATAGAGGTTTCTTTCCTGTGGTGCTATGTAAAAAAAAGCAGTTTGAAACAGAGAATACCAGAATGAACATCTCCCTTTATGTACATGGTTTCCAGCAGTTTTGCAAACTTCCTACAGACTTCAAACCCAGTCTAGACACCAGTGCTCTGCAGAAGCAAGGAATGCCTGTACTGGTTTAAGCTTTGATCTTCCTGGCAAATTTGCTAACGAGACAGTTGACTGCTACCTGACTGCTTTTACGGATGTTTGTGAACCCCACTGGTTCGTCCAGCTTAAGCAACAAGAGAGATTTCCAAATGCACCTGTCAAGGGACCACAGTGTTTTCACTGGATGAGAAGAGGCTTTCACTTCAGAGCCCCACATGAAACAGAGCTTTAACAATTTTCCAGCCTTGGATACACCCGAGCCTAGAATCACACCCCTTCTTGGTAGCAGATGCATTTGTGGACTGTGCTAGCCAAGTAGGTAAGGGACAGACGACACTTCTTGAAGACTGAACACCTGAAATTTTAATGTCCCTTTCCTAAAAAGTAGCAACTTTGTGATGCAGGTTATCAGCTGTTTTAAAATATTGTAAAGGTGCAACCTAAACCATTTACGAAAGACCAGGATCAAGATTACAAACACAACACCAGTTCAGTCCCCTAACAGGTGATTTACAGTACCATCTTGATCCTGACCGACACAACTAGGCCATCCTGAGTCTCATCTGAGTCTACTTCATCCTTTACAGAGATTAAACTGCATTCAACTAATGAGGACCTAGTAAATTTTCTGGTTTGTTTTGCTTACTATTTCTGTACATTTTAAATTCTGCTCTAGAAGTCTTAGTTTCTTCTGTGTGCTTTTCACAGTAGAATTGAAGACAACCATCCAAAATAATTTTTGCAAAAAGTACTCTTTAATGCAATTGCTCTTCACCAGCTTCAGTAAAAGTCATATGAGTTAATTTGTGGCTCTTTAACATAAAGGCTGTTTAATTTGACTTAGCTGACTTTGCAATGAAGCAGAAAAGATCACTGCACGATCCATTCCGCAAGGATGAGATGACACAGCTTTCAGCATATGGAAAATAAGAAGCTGATAAGAAAATGAGGAAAAAGGCAGCATTATCTGAAGTACTGCAGCTGTTCCTAGACTGGACAAATATATTCCATGCCACCTGCACTTGAGCTTTCTTTTCCAAATGCTCCTCAAATTTACTGTACCTTCATGACAGCAGTCTCAAGAACGGGAATAATCTGAGGCCTCTACAATCATTCCCCCATCTCTCCCCTAGAGTATCTACCATTAGAAACCCAGTCTTTTTAAAGCAAACATGGTCCTAGTTTGTGCCACGGCTACAAGTGTCCAGAAAGTGAAAGTGGTTTAGCAAAAAGCTTATGAGGAATTTTGGGTTAAGTCACTGAACTCACCATTGCTGAGGAGCTCGCTGGAGAAGGCCAGCAAGGAGCCCATTTCCTTGTCCAG
Organism: Callaeas wilsoni; assembly: GCA_013398955.1. Classification (NCBI taxonomy): domain Eukaryota; kingdom Metazoa; phylum Chordata; class Aves; order Passeriformes; family Callaeidae; genus Callaeas; species Callaeas wilsoni. Next base: position 26,597 of record VWPU01012585.1, read on the forward strand.
AATCCAGCTGGCTGAGAGCATATCTGCCTTGTCCTGCACCTTCTCCCTCAGTATCCACCCTTCACATTCTGCAAGAAACAAGGCAAACATCCTATTTCAAAACTGAATGATTTGACACACATCCTTCTTTCCTCCAGTAACAGGTCAGTGCTCTATACACCAAATAAACCACATGTTGTTTGGCAGCTGTAAAACTACTACAACCTTAAGCACTGTCCTAGTTTCCTATTTACCTGTTCCCTTCCATCTGCCTTAAAAAAGGGAAAATGTAGTCTACAGAAATGGCTTAGCTGTACCATTTTCCAGATTTTTAGGTGCTTGACTTCGTAACATTAAAGGCAATTCTTTTCATGTCCATGTTTTTTATGTTGTGTTCACTTACAATTATATATTTAAAACATTCATTGTTAGGATGTTGCTATTAATACATTATCTAGCTCCAAACGTCTACAAATTACAACTCATATTTTCAGGCCATCTCTTTTAATAAACCAAAATACTATTTTATGAGGCACAATTAAAAGTCACCACATCTGACAAATGTGATAACTCTATAATCACAACCTTATTATAATTAAAACAGAAATATTGACATGAAAAACTGATATAACATTCTTGATAATCTCTATTAGTTCATTTGCACCAGCTTTTTATTGTTGTCTAGTAAAGTTTGCACTTCCGTTTAAAAATGAATTAATTTTGCAATACATCCAATAAATCTGAAATTAGAAACCACACACCGGGCAGGAACAAAAGGTGATTCGGTGAGTGCAAAGTCCCAGGCTACTGCCACGCCACTTTTTCTGAGCTGCTTTTGAAATAAGGGTCCTGCAGCTGCAGGGAGATGCTGCAGAAGATCCTAGAATACCAAAGCTGCTGGAGGAGGTGACCTGGATGAGTGTTCAGAGATGGGGAGCTGGCACAAATCATCTTGAAGAGCTGCATCACTAATTATGGAACTAGAGTTTTGGTCAGTAATTATAGGATGCAAATTTTTGCTTCTAAGATCATTTCAGTTGCAAAGCCAGGAAGGCCTTAGCACTCTTACACCTTTCATCTGTTAATTGAGGTCATTCTGCTCCTGGACCTCTTCACTGCGCATTGGGAGTGGAATGTTAACGCAGCTAAGTGAGTAGTACTGAGGAGCTATCAGTCACCAGGCAATGCTGTCTGGGGGAATAGGGGATCCAGGCACAGACTCACTATAACTAGGGCACTACTAACAGCCAAGACAATTCATAGATCATCCTGAAGATACCTGTTTTGATGTCCAACAGCCTGTTGAGACACCAAAGCAGCCTTCTTACCACAGTGGTTTCTGGATTCCATGGAGCCAGGTGTGCACTCGTGGACAACACTTGTTTATGGGAGATGCACCTAAGTACATGAATTTCTCCTCTACAATCTTATTCTATCACATAAAGCTTCCAAGTGAACATTTCCATTGCAACGCATTTCCCCATGGCCACTGATACAATTCTTTGAGGATCTCCAAGTAAAATAAACCAATCCATTGAGAAGCAATTCAGTATGCTAAGCATGAACATCGAAGACCAACTTAAAATACATTTATAATTCCTTTTGGAAAGAAATGGAGTTGTAATTGAAATTTTTTTCATTCACTGTCCTGAGAAAGGGAGTTATCTCTGTATGGGTGACTTACACTGCATACAACAGACTCCAGCTCACACACTGAGCAACCATGTATCCATTTGGAAACTCTGATTTTAAATGGGACTCTTACTTGCAGATGAAAACTTTCAGTGGAAATTTTATTGATTCACACACACCTTTCCTGAGAATCTCTGTAACCAATACACAGGAAGGTGATCCTAAGGGACTGGGACCCATGCCAGAGTGTTAATTTGCAAGTTGCAACTGATTTAAAGTCAAACCCATTTCTGGTCTACCTCTGTACACAGAGCCTTTATACATCCCCCATTTTCCCTCTAGTAAGAAAAGTCTAATTTAAGATAATTTGAGTACGTTTCCTACCTATGAGGAAACAGTGTTGATATAAGTCCACTGCAACTTCCAATAAGGAAAGAACAACACAGGGTCTTGAGCAACAAGAGGAAGGAGACTCCAATAGTTTAACAGAATAGCAATGTTTTAAGAAGGGAAAACTCCACTGTATACCTAAGATAGCACCATCCGCTCACATTTCCCTGTTCAACAAAGAGTTATGGAGCAGTCTAGACATTTGTCTCAGGCAGTAATTTGCCTGCCTACTGCAGGAGACCTGCAGGAGTTCTTAAAGATTTTTATGGACATCTTGGTTCTTGTCACCCCTAGAAAATATATCTATATTTATCGCTTTTCCTGCATTGCTCTTCAGCCGCAACCTCAAATTTGCGCAGGAATAAAGGAGTCTGCAAGTAAGAGCTCTGAAGGCCAACCCGAACAGTGCATTTCAGCTCTCACAGGTGGGAAGTGCAGGGCACCCAAACCATCACCGCAGCCACAGCACTCCAAAGGAAGACGAATGGGAGGCCCTGCAGTACCTCTTTCTCTTCCAGGGTCATAGGAGACCACTCTGCCTCAGCAACTCCCCTGGTCACTGTGTTAGACCATCAAGCCCAAAGAACAGAACAGTGTTATTCTAGAGAAATATACAGAAAATATAATACATAATACATATATGTATGTACGTCTATATATATAGGATAAAAACTGCACAGTAAAAATCAAGATCCCTGAACAAGCAAGGAAACGATTTCTCAGGAGGAGAGACTAAAAGTTGGATGAAAAGAGTGTTAGGGCGAGGAGGAATGGGTATCCATGTGGAAAAGACAGCATGAAATAAAGTTTCCAGTGATATGGCAAACTGAGAGAAGTATTTATGATGTGCAATTCATCATGCAGCAAACCCATCTCAGAGGGTGAGAGCATGTGAGAGGACCAAAAAAGCACTGACTGAGCCATAAGGTAGCAGAGTAGCACTGCAGAGTGGCTACAGCTCCCATGCTGACACTTTCCAAAGCAATGTTAGGAGCAGACAGCTCCTCACGCCACCAGATTCCCTACAGTGTCTTGCTGAAGCAACTGGAGACATACTCACATCACCCTCATTTAAGCATCCACCTGCCAGAAACGCTGTGTCAGGGGAGCAACAGGCAGCAGCAGCCCATGCCCACAGTGATTTGTAACAAGCAGGACACAAACAGCCCTGGCACAGATTGCAAGGCTCTTTATTAAAAGTCTTCTAGTTGGATTTAGGGAAGGGTTCCCATCTGTTCTTGCACTACAAATCCTCATCAACTCTTGCTGAGCCAGGACACAGCAAATTTACCTCACAATGTCTGAAGGATTAAGGAGCATGATTTATTTTAGGCATCCATGGGCCAGGATAGGACCAGAAAAAACAGAAGAAAGATCCTTCATGCTCCAAAAAAAGCCTTTTTCAAGATGACATGTGCACAGGGGGCTATTTTCCTCAGTGTTCCTGTGTGGGAGAGAAGTGTCAAGCGCAGCCTCTCTTTCCTGGCTGAGTTTAAGAGCTCACCTTGCAGTTTGATTTTCACAAGTATTTAAACAGAAGACCACCTCTGATGGTCACAGTGCTTTGGCATCTGCTCCTGGGTTGATCTTGGTGGCTTCTCAAGGACTTTGTTGAGTACAAACCCTGCCTGAGGGTTCCCCCAGCCTGAGGAAAGGAGCAGAGGTAACAACATTCTCAGCTGCTTCATCTCTTCTGCCTCATAACAGCCAAGGAGAAAGAGACATTTGTGCAGACTTAGCAGGGGAAAGTCTTAATCCAAAACAAAGGTATCTCAAGGATAAGTGTGGGAGATTTGGGAATAGGGGAGTCATTTGTTCTTCACAGACAATTATTGGCTATGAATCATTTACAAGGAGGATAATGAGACACTGGAGAGTGTGAATACTGCATTAAAAATTATAGTCTTGATCTTTATCCTTTTCCATTTTCCACCTTAATAAAATTGCATGGGATTTTCCTAGATAGGAGAAGCCTTGCTGCTAATTAAATTATCTTTAAACATTTGGAGGTAAGACTAAAACATTTGGAGGACTAATACACAGGAGGAGAAGGCAGGAGAGTAGCAAGCCTCTACCAAGACACTATTATTTCATGTTTTTGCAACTACCAAATCCATTTCTACATGAAAAATACAGCTTTAGGAAAATATTGGTTTTATTAATGTGTATTTTTATGGGAAACCATAACCAAATTATCTTGTTTCAAGTAGTTTGAATCAAATCAAATTGCATCTGCTGAATGGGATGCCAGGAAGAAATTCTGCTTTGAATTCAACTGTGAACTGCTGCTTCTTACAAGCTGCAGAACAGAACTGCCACGTCCTCCTATCACATACAGAGGATCAACTCCTAGAGCTGACCAAAAACTTCCCACAGTACTTCTTCCCTTGCCTAACCATCACTCTGTGTCATGGGAGATGGAATCAGTCCACGAGCAGTGATCGAGTTCACCCACACTGCTGCTACCAGAGCTGGCAGCTTGGCTGAAGAAGCTCAAATTTAGCCATAAGCACAGCCAAAGAAGCCAACACTTTCATTTTTCCCAAAACAGATTTTTAAGTATTTTAACTAATTTATAAGATTTAGGATGGAAAAATGCTGAAATATCTCATTTTTCTATGACATAGTGTGCCGGTTTGGATACAAAT